>WURV02187958.1:0-12665 GCA_011762755.2 Epimenia babai | reverse complement strand
TATTATCGCATATTTTGACACACACACACACACACACACACACACACATACACCTACACATACATAGTCAAGTGATATTGTAAAGGCCAGACTTACCTCACCACAGTTATCATTGTCATCAACGTCGATTTTCACAAACTGAATGTCTGCATATGTAACGGACAATTCCTGCAGAATAAATAACGAACCGCCTAATAGCCTAATTACCCAAAACAATACTAGGTTTATGTAACAATTCCTGCGGCACTGCCCACCCCATCTGATTCCTCTTCTAATCCTTTGATCCTCCTTTTATTCCTCGATCTTAAGCCAATAACTGTCCATCATGCCACCACTGATTTGGAGATGGCTATGCAATGATCTCAAAAGCATTAGACATGCAATGATCTCAAAGGCATTAGACATGCATTAGATACGCAAATGTTGTTGTAAATAGATGCATTTTCTGTGTGCTTTTGACTATGTTTCGGTTTAGCATTATGCGGGCTTAAATTGGAATTTATTCCGGAGGTAAAGCACAATGGATTCATCATACCTTAGCCTTTATTATCCAATGAATTTAATAAAAACATTGGCACTGCCAGCAGTCTATAGAAAATGGATCCAAAGCCTACTACAGCCTGTGCTGTAATATTTTTAGTTATATTTTCTTTATCTGCGATCTTACTGTATATGCCTATTTTATTCTCAATTCACTCATGGTATCCGAGTTTGATTTTCAACCGTATTCCTTGTGTTTCTAGTTAATCATAGTAACCGTAAATTTGTGATTGATAGCAATGTGTCTTTGATAGCCATGTATTAAAATGGCAGAATAAATCAATAAAATTTCATTTCATTACTTATGTTAAATCTACCTGAATCTTTGGTGCTATGGTCTTACACGGTCCACACCAGTCGGCATAAAAATCAACCACAAAAGGCGTCATTTTCTCCAGAAGCTCGTTAAATTCTACCTACAATGCACACGATGTAAACTTCCACACAATATCGTTCAGAAACCA
Organism: Epimenia babai; assembly: GCA_011762755.2. Taxonomy (NCBI): domain Eukaryota; kingdom Metazoa; phylum Mollusca; class Solenogastres; order Cavibelonia; family Epimeniidae; genus Epimenia; species Epimenia babai. The sequence continues at coordinate 11,661 of WURV02187958.1, read as the reverse complement.
TTACAATGTCAATAGATTCAATCGGTGAATATGATAATGCAAAATGGCTCTGAGATCAGATTAAAGTATCAGTGCAAACAAAATATTTGTAATTAGATATATTCTAACAAATCATTATCCTACTACTGCCTTAAAAACTATTTTAATATGTTGGCATTTTAATTTACTCCAAGGTATAATTCACTCTACAGTTAGACTCTCAACTTAGATTAGAAGTCGAATGTGCCCTCAGTGTCACGTAACGAAGTCTTTCGCACACCGACGCACCATACAGTAAATATATAGCAGTCCACAATAACAGTTCTATTTTAGTTAAAACATTTATAATAGACAACGGCATGTAAGCAAACATGGTATTTTGCCCCCTATCAACTGTATTACAAAATAAGATATACCACAGCAATGAAAGAGATAGGATAAATTTCATTGCAAATTCATTTTCTACCAGTGACGCTAGACAGTAAATATTAATGAAATAACAATAAGCAGTAAATGGTCACCATAGATTCGATTTTTTTTATCATTTTGATCACGTATCGACACTGGCGGTGTTAGCTAAAAATAAATAATTCTGGCCCGAATGACTCGTTTCCAGCCCTGAAATCTGAATCTGACTGACGATGAAACGCCGTGTCCTGTGTCTGCTGACTGCACGCGGCCCGCATTACTAAAAAAGGCGTTGCGTCCTGATAATAAATGGTATCGCAAACTTGACAAGACCTTCAATCCAAAAATCAGGACCTTACTGTTATGTATTGCTCACCTGTAATTGTCGCCGTCTTGGTGGCTCGCATGTGGTATGATCCAAGACGTGTCACAAGTTATATGCTTAGTAACCGAGCGTCGCACACTTGTATATTACAGAACTGTGTATGCTACACAGGCCTGTCTACTAATACCTATGCTAGGTAAGTCACACACGCGTTCGTGTTGCCCCCGCGCGCGTATTTCACATAGTCACGTGACAGTATAGAACACTTACACTACCAACCCAGACCACCAACTTACTACGTTGAAAGTTTAAGTGATCAGTTTGATGAGGTTCAAGAATATCGTATTTCACTACATGGGGTTTGTGGGGGTGGGGGGGCTCTCTTTTTCTCTACATATTCACTCCATCATGCCACAAACAGACATCGTATAACAAAAAGTGAAGGTAACCCCTACAGATTAAATGTATAACTGTATAAATGAGATGGACGTCGAAATATAAACATATGTGCCTATATAATCATAATTCTGTATATACATAATGAACCCATCAAAACTGAATTGATATTTTTAACACCAAAACTGGACGTACTTCACCATCTGATGTCTCTTTGACTTTAAACGGCGTTATTATACGACCTTCACTGTTAAGAGTTTAGGAGTCATACTCGACAATCATCTAACATTCGACCATGAAATAAATAAAATTTTGCGCTCTGCCTATTATCAATTGAAAAATATACGATCTGTAAATACCTACAAAATTCACCAATACACACTCTTACACATGGATTTATTGCATCTAACAATAATGCTCTTCTTCTCGGACTCCCCAGTACACAGCTGTCACGCTTACAAAAACTATATAACGCTGCGGCCTGCCTTCTGACATCAACACTTCGACATCTTCATATCACGCCTGTATTAAAATCACTACATTGTCTAAAGCTACGTTATTGTTTTCAATTTAAAATTATTGTTTAAGTTTTTAAATGTTTACATTCAAAAGCTCCACTGTATCGAGTATCTCTTATCAAATATCATTATCGTCATCATCGACCTCGTTATCGTCGCTATTATTATTATCATTATCATTATCACCACCGCCGCCGCCGCCATCGCCATCACCACCACCATCATTATTATTATTATCATATTTGGAACACTGCCATGTCAGCAGTAAAAATCGCAAATAGAACCACACCACACAGACCTCTGTGGGCAATGGGGTTTAGGACGTTTTCAGCCCGAAAAACGCCACAGTTAGTATGGTTAGAGGGGGATTGAATCAGGGACCCATGGATTCAACGTTAAACGCTCCAACCACCTCGCCACCTACCCTGTATCCTCCGAACAGTGGTTTCTGTTCAACGTCTATAGACACACCATATCACACTCCCTCGATACACTGAATTTGTACGGTCTTACGGTCTTTGGCTCCAAAGTGTTGTTTTTGCGGATTACGATGTCATGAAAGGACGTAGCCTAACCACGATTTTTTTATTTTTTATACTGTATGGATATATGCAAGATAATACGAGTAAAATATTATATAAATAACAAAACACACTGATTGAAATAAAATAAAATACACAAGACAAATAATAGAAACACAGTTCAATAGATCATTACTCAAACGCACGTAAATTTAAAATCAGACAAGTAACGACACGCTTTAACGGAAGAAACCTTGTCAAGCTCACAGCAGATATACTCCATAGCATATTTTTTTAGTTGTTGATATATGTTAATGTACACTTTGCGTCGTTTTTTGAACAATTTCCCCATTATTTAACTGTAAAAGAGACACACGCGTGGTTGCTTCTTCCCGTTGAAGAACATTAACGATTCCATATGTATATTTGGGTGACTTTTTATTGCTTTTCTTTTGAGACAATGGTGATAAACTGCGACAGAATTGTTAGTCTGAACCCCTTGTATCCCAAGCATATGCCATATTTCAATTTCAAACTGGAAAGTCATTTGGCGGTAGCTTGCCCCAATCGCAGCGAAGCAAAACACGAGTATACCACAATGAGTATCGCAAACGCCGCATTCGCCTGAACATACCTACGTATGTATCACGCATGCCATTGAACGGCGAAAAAATAGAGTGAACACAAAAAACGCGATTGAATATGCGTTTATCTTTTGTTTATCAATACTGTATAAAGCAATTCAGTGGCTTAACACGCAACGGTCACCAGTTGTTAGTCTTCGTTGTAGTCGCTATCTTCGCCGCGTTGCGCACCGAAATCCACCAAACCGGGGAGATTTTGTCATAATTCTGTCATAAAATTGGGCCACTTGGTTATTTCCCCCCCCCCAGTATGAACATAATTTATACACTTGGTCGCATTAGTAACGATTATTAGTTAACATATGGAATAATTATAACTGATCCACGATCCGAATTATTGAATAAAGCCAAACCTTCAGTGTGCTATGAGACGTTGGCAATACTTCGATTTAGCCTGAATGTACAACTCCACAGTCGAATTTTTCTTTTATTGTCTCCCAGGGTGACATTGGATTATTCCCGAAACTGTTGGACAATAATTACGTTACCATCAAACATACCGGCTTTATTTAGTATAACATACTCTCTATACTTTATATTCAAACTCTAGAAACCATTACAATTTAAAGTGAATTACAAGCGTACAAATTTGAAACATGTGTAGGCCTATATCAATTTCAAGTATTAAACTATGGAACAGTTTATATTCCGCCGTTAGATTAAGTCCCACGAGATACATATTAACAAAAGAATAAACAATATTTGAGAGAGAAATACGCTGAATATTCACTTAAAGATCTAAATGGTTCGTATAATGATTCGTATAATAATAATATTAATAGGTACAAACTTCACAGGTTTTTTGTGTATTTCTCTTCAATTACTCAAGAACCACATAGGCTACCCTCACTAACATCAGACTGACATAGATAACTCCGCAATAATCAGCCAATCAATTTATAGTTCATAATGCTTGTTACAAATATCTGTTTATATCGCAGATCTGATATACGGACTTTAAAATATCAGTGGTTTTCAAAAACGGCGTGAAAGACCTAAATGCACAAGAGAAAGCTTGCCCCTATCGCTCAGATGGTATGACATAAAATTTATTAGATCAAAGTGTACTCATTAGATTAGCTGTCAAACACACTTCACATGAAACAATATGGTCTAAGACTTTAATTCCATAAATTATGTAAAATTAACACGTAACAGTATACAGGTAATACAGATCAATGTTAGATGCAATTATGTACATTTACAGTGAGCACGAAATAGATACTGTGACAATGTTAAATAATAGAGTGGAATGTAGAAAAGTATCGAAAAAGGAAATCATATGTAGGCAAAGTTGCCATAAATATGAGAAATTAGTGAAAGATAGAAAACAGGCTATTTATCTTTGAAAGTGTTGATTCTCGGCAAATTAATAAAGTACTATTGACCTATCTAGTGAAATCAATATTACATAAATATATAGGTATTCCATTTTATTAATAATATGTAATAGTAGCGAACATGTTGCAAAATTACCAAGATTTTATAAGGGCATCTCTTAAAAATATACATAATATACATATATAGTAAAAAAACTACTTTTGACGTTCGCTTCCCAAGTAGGCTACAATGCAGTATCCGTGACTACAATGACGAAAAACGCCAGAATACAAAATTCCACTTTATAATCTAAAAATAACAATGCCAAGTAGCCCATTATCAACTATCGACCCGTGCGGTGGATATATAATATCGTATCAGGAGTTAAAGTTGGTCTATCTCTTGAATTGACGCCAGTCGGCGTACGACATGACTTAACCCAATATGCTGTCTTTTGGGGTAACACCGACATCATTTGCAGCATGCACTATATTCGTGACGTGATCGTGTTTGTGCTCATTGATCTTTTTACCGTATTCGATACAATGAAGAATCCATCCCTCGAGAGGTCATATATATATATATATATGTATATATATATATATATATAGCATTGTCATTATGGCAGGGGGATAGAAAGGTGAGTTGATGAGATCCTGAATGGACGCTTCATTTATGTAAACCACAGGAGAACGCATGTCTTACTCATTCAGTTCCAGCAACGACCCTGATATGATACCAATCACCCTCTAAATTCGCACTAACACTGTAACGTTTACTGACAAGTACCACGTGATATTTTGCAACTGGATTTGCCGACCACGCCAGCAGCCTCTTGTCATATAATATCATGCATCTCGACAGAGGATGCCGCCGCCACAGTACACTAATCGGTCATGAAACTGTTGAATTACCGCAATACATTGCTGACTGGTGTGTCTACTTGCGCGCTCAATCGCTTGAGGCAGGTTCAGTACGCAACTAATAGGATTGCCACCAGGTCAACAAATTTAGTCATGTCACGCGGATCGTAAAACAACCATGCTGACTGTCAATCAATACGAGCCAAACTTCCGCATCCACCAAACGATTCATATTACTGCACCTGTTTTGTTTTGCATATCTCAACGAAATTGTGACATGGCATGTTCCAGGTTGTTCTGTTGGCTCCGCGACACGTAACCTCGCCAATGTAGAGTGCTGACGTTTACTTCCGCCGAGAGATGTTTTATAGCGATTGGCTGCAACTCAAGAACGGTACCCCCCTAATCTACTGTACATTGTGGGCTAAACATTCTCAAGAGCATTTGGAGATACTTTTATCTCAATCTTGCTCCATTCAAAACTAATTTCATTCCATTTTGTCTTTTCCTATGATTATACATATATTACTTGTTGATTTTATTGATTTAAACATAATAATAAGTATGATTTCACTTTATTGGCACGAAAAAGACTATTCTGTATGATATATGCACGTCAGAGAGACATCGGTCTGTCTAAAATGCATAAAATTCTTTTTTATTACATATCCAGAAATGAATATAATGTTCGCGCGCGCACGTAGCTACACATATGCTCATCTAAGTGCGTACAGTTCTAATAAACAATAAAAGATATGTAGCAGTCGCACATTTACAGGTTTTTCGAGGTATGTGCCATATTGAAAATTCATGTTCTATATGGATATTCCTCGATAAAACTTCGAAAAGATCCTGCTTTGGCAAAACTACAACTGAAATCGCGGTCGAGCTGGTTCAGCTTTAAGCGGCAGATATGTTTGAGAGAGCAGACGTCTACACGTTTTGGGTACAGGATTTTCACGGGTATTTTTTTCCTACCCGAACTCTCTCGCCATACATTCCGGCAAAGTTTATTTTCTGCGCACATCCTGACGTAGGAATCAACGAGTTGAACGACACTAGAGAAGCGTGGCATCAAATTTCGATGTTTCGCGTCACTATCGAGGTAGAATTGTTGATTCGAATAAAGAATACGGACACTTGTGGTGCCACATTGTGTTTTCATGCTGATGGCATAAAGAGTTGAAGGATCAGCGCTGTTTCTGACGAGAAACGTTCCTTCTGGATCGTTCTCGAGTGCGTCCGACGCCATAATTTGCGTCATATCTCTGTGGTACCATCCACAGAGAGTAAGCTCCCGGACGCAGCGCACCATACACGCAAGATCCCGATGTGAATCGATGACATGAGACGGGTTCGGAAAATTAGAAATATTTATGTACTCGTGTTTCGGCGATACTAACGATAGTTTTGACTTGTACGGTGTTTGTCTTGCTACTTCGCAGTTGTGTCGCGATTTGTCCGACATATAAAATATATTCTCAAGCTCAACGTTAGATTTTTTATTCGACAAAATATACTGTGAAATGTCACGCGGTAGTAAACAACCATAAACGCGTTTCGATATGTTTGATACAGATGACACGCGATTCACCGTTACATTCGAATGTCCTTTCACGTCACAGTTTTCAGGTAAGTTCTCGTACGACCCAGTGTATTGAATCGTCACCTTTTTACACCATCGGTCTAGTGAGAGCACAGATATAAAATCTCGCACGATTTTATTTTCTACTTTTGTACGGGCGTTTGGACAGAACGATTGATGGCGTGGACACGACTCACTGAGCTCAGAGCTGATGTTATCCATATCTGAAACCAATGTCACGAAAAATAACACCAACTTTTTACATGGCACTACATAAGTCTAAAGACGCAGTTTTACTCTAAATTTGATGTGAATATCGATTGAGCGTTGGATGATTGTATGATGAGGGGTTTATTCATAATATATATACATTGTATATAAATGTATGTATGTGTATATATATGTATGTATATAAATTTCTTCTGCTCGGCTCCTTTGTATAAGCCCGCGCGATTACAGACCTAACGGAGTGATAATGTGATATAGATAATGACATACAAATAATTGGTTTTTGTATGGAATCTCACGGTTGCCTTCATTAATCAATATAATATACCATTTATAATTAAATATACTATACACCGGATAATGGTATCTATAATATGTGTAGCTATCAAACAAGAAAACCGAGGTTGAAGGGTTGAAATAAAATTCTGTTTTACGTATATTGTTTTTGAGCCTAATATAGAATCTAGGAATGGTTTTTAATCAAATAATATAATGTCACAGAATTGTGAGGATTTGAAATGACGAAAACTATCGAATGGTTGTATGACACAATGGCTATTTCTGCATGATAAAATCTGTCTATGGGTGTTAAGGTGAGTATAGACTACGCTTCATCAAAACTCCCGTTTCGTAACAAAACGAGTCGAGATGAATGTCTGGAATACAGGTGCAGCCAGCCCCCATCATGACAGCCTTGTAAGATACTCTAGGATGTGCCGCAGATCAGTTACGGGTAACTGTCAGCGAGTATGACGTGGCATGTAACACCATTCTTAACTGTCAAATATCCAAGCAGTGCAAGCTACAAGATGTCATTCATGAACCGCGAGGGTCAGTCGGTCCATCAAGTCCTGTTGGAGCATCACACCGGTGACCCAGGGTAGGGAGTCATTAATTACGATGGAGCCTCGCCAAGTTACGCTGTACGATTAATGGTAGTAATGAGTAGAATATTCAATAATGAATTTGGGAGTGAACCAAAAATTCTTTCCCTTCTAGACAAAAGTAATCATAATTATCAAGGTGCCGATATTTCCTTACTTCAGAGACGGTGTACCCGTCTAGTGACATGCAAAACATCAATATCCAGAATTATTTGTATTGTGGTTTCATTTTATATATAGGCTAAATTACCCGCGCCTTGCTGCGGATTTGTGAAAAAATGCATCATAATATTACTTCTAGGAATGTAACTTGTTAACGATAAGGGAGGGATCCTCTATAGACAACACTATAATACACTAAAAGCATTCAAAAGTTTCAAACTTTGTCCTAATAAAGAACTAATGAAGTTTTAGAATATGTCTGGTTATGAGGCGGGGGTCTATCTTCAAACCCAAGGAGGCGTTCAGGAGTTTGATAACAAACACCCAAGAAGACAGGGTTGCAGCTCTATCATATTAGATACTATCTACTAGCTATCCGAGTTATCTAATGAAATTAGAATAGCCTACTATTCTTCGGCCGGGCATGTTAAATAATATAATCTTCTCAACCTTATTTTAAATTTAGTTACACAATTGTGACGCATGCTTTAGAAATGTAACTATCAATAATTGATAGTTTTGATTATTGCGTAATAGATAAACAAAGTGATAATAGTGGGATGGAATGCGAGAATGTTTGAAATCAACGCACCTAAATTAACATGTCTAATATGTATTCTTACGTGATAATACTCTCCACTCTCACTACGGCGGTAGGGGAGACCGGTTCCGTAGCGACGTCGTCCGCATCGCAAATTTAAGTAATGGTTTCGATATGGAGACTATATAGGAATAAAGCTGCTTGCATCGCCGAATCAATCGGTACTCTCAATATGCGTCTGTACATGCTTGCTGAAATAGTATTACAGCTTTTCCGAGAATCGCCTTGTCGATAAAAACGACGCGTTTCGCGGAATTATCGTTTCGCTGTAAAACCGTTTTATTGAACTATGCTTTAACCAACCAACGCACGGCGTGCACGCCTCACAGTGGCCATCGACCTTGGATCATGCATTAAAAAGAGGGGAGGAAGACACGTTGAGACTCCGAGGTACCCCTCAACCCTTTTCGCATTCAAATTTAATTGGTCTTATACAGCGCGATTAGACAAAATTTAAGTATGCCCTCATTTCCGCTGCTTATAGTGGATTTACACCATCCGATTCATCGGATGCGGTTCCCGCCTCCGATCCCGATTCCAGGCTCCGATTTTACATAAAAACGGAACCGTTTTGAATTTCGGTCTGGTTCTAAATTTTCGGAAGCGGGAGCGGTAAATCGGAAGCTTCCCCCAATGAACGAATAGTGTCAAGCATTGTGATCCGACCCGTATCCGTTTTACTTGGTTACAAAATGGTGCCTAAATTGGATTTAAAATTATCGGGCAGAAAAGGAACGCTTTATATCACTTTAGTGATATATGCCCCTAGTTCGCTACGTCTCTTCAAATACTTTCTCATGCAAACTGACGGCTATTTTCTGAGAGACACTCGCTACAACTATAGTCGCGGTACTCGCAGCCGCAGCGAACAAATTTGATTGGTCTTCGTCACTCGAGTCGCTACTGTGATCAGCCATTTTTTTCACTACGTCGTATCACAAACGAGTAGGAGAGCCAGGCGGATGGTGTAAATTACCTTCAGACTGGAATGCTACACGGAAGCGGGAGTCGGATCCGACTAATCGGACAGATGTAAATCCACTATTGGACTATTTTAGCTACTCTCACAGTTGCCACATTATTCATGTATATTCGATTAGAAAGTTATCAAAACAATCATTATAGAACATCAGCCCGAATCTAATAGAATTTTAATTAGAGTATTCGCATATGATCTGCAATAAGGAGATAATGTATTTTGAGGTGAAAACAGTGTTAAATATAATGAAGAAGAGGAAAGGCGAGGTTTGGGTGCTAGTTTATAATTAAATGTTAATCTCACGTGCTTTGTGTTACACAAGTCGTTGGTTATGTTACCGTTTCTTATTGTGTGGCCTTGAATAGCTACTTGTATCAACAACATAATGACAACAAAGCAATATTCTCAACAAGTTTTATTCCTAGGTTGTTCACCTTTCCCAGAAGAAAATAAAGAAACAGAATGGCTATTGATTTTGGGTGTCTAGGCTACATCACGCAGTCAGAAATCACATAATGAATAGGCGAGACTGATGACGTACACAAATGTAGGTTTATTGCCATTGTCCTGCGTTGTATTTATTTAGCAATAGGCTGATTTCTAAGGTAATGGCTGTGTAGGCCACTCATGGCCCTTTACAGCGCTAGCCTAGGCGATTAACACTACAAACGGATTAGCCTCATTTATATAAGGGGTGGGGAAACATCTGTGAAAAACCCATCAAGTCTGTGTAGACAATTGACCTTCTTCCATTCATGCCACTGGTTCCAAATGTCAACAGACAGGCTAGATGTGTCGCACACTCCGCTAAGTTTATGATAGTTTATGGTAATTTACAATAGAATGACGACAAAGCGGGGAGGTAAGCGATATACTATAGAGACCGTCCATAATGGGTCTGGAACAGTCACGTAAGAGGGAAAAACTCTAAAATAGAACCACCTTGAAAAGGCAACCACTCCACGCTCGGAATTTGTACATGCACCTGATGCAGCCAAAAAATTTGTTTTCAACGAAAATGCTTCTATTTCAGAACATGCTAATTCTGTGTCATTCATGTTACAACCAGCTGTCCTGTAGCAGACGCATCAAACCATACAGGTGATATGGCTGTGACTATCGTTTGCTTGTTGATTCTACCTCGACTGGACTACTGTACTCTCTGCTGGTCCGGGTCCCTTCTGTCTCAATCACCGACTACAGTCAGTTCAGAACAGTGCAGATCGTGTGATCTACCAGCAACCGAAATCCTTATGTATCTCCCATCATCTGGTAGATTTACATTGGTTGCCGGCATCACAGAGGATTATGAACAAGGTGCTGACTTGTTCGCAAAGCTATGCACCATTCCTGTATACATTAATGACATAATTTCTAGACACGAGCCCAATCGCACTCTCAGATCTGCCTCTTTTTCTTTATCAGCTACTGAAATGTGGTGCCTGGTAGTTACCTGTAACCGATGTCTTCGATTTTCTGGTTCAATTTATGTAAAGTGCACTTCCATTACAACCATTAGAAATTAGAAGCACAATCTCAATTAATACTCTGAAATCTAGGCTGAAAACTTATACAAATGCCTTATATAATGATTATTATTACTATGGAGTGTATATCTCTATATGTATGTAACTATCATATATACAATGGTGTGTATATCTCTATATGTATGTAACTATCATATATACTATCGTGTGTATATTTCATTTCATATATCTCTATATGTATGCTTCCATCATGTATACCATGGTGGTATACCGTGGTTTTCGTGTTGAGATAAGCCGAACCGCGCTCACGGAAGACATCGATGAAAATAGCCGATTATCGGTCAATTCTGAGAAGTGCCTCCTTTCGAGGAAAAGCTCATGATCAAGATGTCACACAAAGGTTGTTCTAATCTAAATGTTGATGATGTTACTCAACAGACGCAATGATTAATGTGGCAAAAACGCGTTATTTAAGCTTTTAAAAGAATCAACACATTAAACATATTATATAATCAATTGTAGAGAGACTTCCGACATAATCCACGTTGGAGGGAGAACTCAGCGCTACGTAAAGGCTTTGTAGAGTTATTCATTTATCGAATATAGGCCTACTAAAGACGAAAATATACTAAATTTGACGATGAGTCGGTGTCAGAACTTGCATCTTTAATAATTGTTGTTAATAACAAGAGGCCCAAGAGGCCTCAAGACGCTCACCTGAGAAAAAAGAAAGAAAAAAGAGGGGAAAAAGAGAGAAAAAA
>WURV02187947.1:0-12665 GCA_011762755.2 Epimenia babai | reverse complement strand
AAAACCACGATTTCGTCGGCCAAAGTTGGGGGGTCGACTTATAGGCGGATCGACTTACAGGCGAGTATATACGGTAAGTTTTTATTCTGCAACGGCGCTCGTGTGACCTTGACCGCGTTCATATATGGCAAGTGTAAATCTCATGTCGAGAGTGAATTGGTGTCTATTGTTTACGCAAACCGTATATTAGACGATGTGGAATTCATTTTAGAACATAAATCCACGAAATCAGAATCACAAACTCTAAGGCATTGGACTTTAAATAAATTTCCTTTACATAATTATATTGAGATATTGTAATCAAAGATCGGTTATATTGAATTCAACGAAATTTCAAATCATATTAACAGTTATTTATTCATTTAATGTGTTTATTTGTAATTTTATAGGTTTATCCGTAACTAAATTTACCGTAGCGAGGTTATGACGCCTAAATACCGGGTATCTCGAAAATTAAGGCGAAACAGACCTTTTAAGTCCAATTCAACCAATAGAAATCGTAGAACAAGAAAATCTTCATCGATTATGACGTCTTCGGCGTTCAGACGTTCGCAGGTGGGAGAATTCCACGCTGAGCTTGCGCAGAAAATTTGATTTATATTGAACACCGCCAAAGATGGCAGCGCCGGGGATTCTTAACCTCATTGTAATAATCTCGGGGCCTACCAAAGATATTATACGGGAGATACTTCGGCTATTACAATCACCTGTTTCATTACTTTAAGTGTCTACACTTACTCTTCAAAGCTTACATATCGGCGCAAATTATAGCATATAGTGTATATAGAATCTTGTCTCGTATCTTTTTTGTCTTCCTTATGATTGATCTCGGATATGAGGTCTGTCGGTAATATCAGTATTCGTTTATACCCTCGAGAGAATGTCAAATAAAATATGATTAACAAATATGACGAACTGGAAAGTGTTTGCGCGATGTCGATTCAATTTTATCCATACAGAAGAGGAAAATAACAACCTTCGCGACTGAAAATTGATAAATTAACGTCTGTCTGTCTACTGTTCTTCTGAATCACCATGGCAACTGCCTATAACAAAAACCTGAAGATTTCGTCGTGGTAAATTAAGTCGCGTGTAGTCCGTTAGTTGTTAATTGCTATCGAAGATTTAGATATAATTACTGTACAGCGATCAACGTAACGTAGACAACATACGCTTGTAGCGTTCAAGAGCATACATTCTTAATTCGAGTGGCGTATTACGGGTGAGGTTGGTAGACGTATTCCCGATCGACTAGCGAACAAAGTATCATCAATCACGTCGACGGTATACAGACCCTGTCTGTAAATCGGGACTATAGCCAGCTCTGACACACATGGCCGATGTATAGGCGCAAATAAATGTATTGTATTGGTCCTGTATATTAGACTCCCCGTGCAATAAATTTTAGTGAACCGTAAGTAAAAAAATAATACAATGAAAATATATTTGATTACCAAACTTCGTAAGATACCCACTATAGAATAAATTATCGCGATGTATTACTGTGTAAGAGTGACGGTTTAATGAATAATAAGATAAAATCAAGGGAACAGTAACGACACGAGATGCTGAATCTCGCGATCGTTATCACTCCCGCCGTCGTCATCAATCACCGATTCCCGACAATTGGCGAAGGAGGTTTCATACCTTTTTGGAGAAACTAAATGAAACAGGCATTATAACGGTCCACTCACCGCGAAAGAACTCCCACCGTTAAACGACCGGCCCGATTTATTACGAAAACAGACTCGACTAAGTCAACATGATAATCATAATCGTGACAACAATGACGAACATAAAGATAATGAGGAAGCGTTTGCTTGGGGGTTCAATATCTAATCATCGTTACGATAGAGCCATTTTGTGTAGTTGCGATCTGATCGCATCTAATCTCGCCGCAGCTTTCAGACGCAGTTTCAATATATGTAATCATAATCAAGGCGACGTTAAGTGAATTCTAAACACTGAAACCTCATCTATAGCAATTCTGTGTCTGCAAATAGAATTGTAGCTCGATTCAAGTTTCGACAGCATAGATCAAATGTAAACAAGGGAACGCGCTTCTAAAAGGAAGATGCCGCCAAAGGACTGAAAGAAAGCGGTCGATTTCTTTCTCAGCAATCTTCAAACTCCGGCCGATTATTGTCTCTAAGTCATCTCGATGCGGCTTCATTTGCCAGCGACGCGAAATGCAGTAGATCTATGTGTCTATTTATAATACGGATTAGAAGAATGTTATATTCGAGCAAATAATCCGCGAATATGTCACGTTATTTGAGATAATACCGAAACGCTGACATATTTCAATCTCAAATATCCATCGACTGTATTAAGCAGCGAATAGACGTTTTCGCGATGCTGCCACTTTTCTCGCTCGATCGGCACGCCTCATTTCAGGAACGTAAACAATCTTCATTGAATACACAATACTTCCCACTATTTCAACAATGAATGACACGTCGATTTGTGAGTTATATTCCCTGAAAAGGAGACGCATAGTGTAAATGGCGTTACTAATTCTATAATGATAATAATTATTTTTGCGAATTTAGTTTTATTTATTATTTTTCCGCATTGTCGTCAGCGTAATCTCTATTATCGACACGTATCAGATATAGCGAGCTTATCCATCTCAATTGCTTATAAAGAACGTAACATTTTTCTTATCCTTCCCTTTTTTCCCTTTCTCTTATTCTTTCAGCCAATTCACATCTTTGTCACATTTTAAGTACCATTTAGTATAACAGTATACATTTTTCATTTGGTTATATTTTGTACGTTTGAATACATCTATTGGTCTTCATGTGTCAATAAATAAAGGCGCGTGTGTGCAAGGGAAATACATGGAAAGCTATATTAATTCCATCACATGTTTTCATCTGAGTAATTTACCATGGATAATTTGGCCATTTCGTGGAAGGCCCCGAGATCATAACAGTTGTCTCCGCGAAGAGCGAATACTTTCTTCGATGTCAACAATTTCCCGAAAACAATTATGGAATACCGTGAAACGTGGAGTAAAATACAGAGAGTAAGCAAAAATTACAGAATGAGTGAACCATTAGCACTTTGTGTAATACGACACCCCCTCGTTTCTTAAAGCTCCTCGCTGTTTACATGTGAGGATTAGATATCGCAGACGAGTATGGCGTTGCATATTCAATATGTGAAATGAATGAAATGAAATGTATTTGTTTAAAGTGTACCTATTAGCAGAGCCAGTTACGTGAAACAATGGCCTAATGGTCTAAGATTATAACGTAATTACCTAAATTATATAAAATTAACACCTAATAGTATACAGGTAATACAGATAAATGTTAGATACAATTATGTACATTTACAGTGAGCATGAAATAGATAACAATGTTGAATAATACAGTGGAAAGTGGAACTCAAGAAAGTATGTGCTCAACGTGATTTCTTAGATAACAGTTATATAAGTAATAAAAGAACAGGGGGTGGAGTTAGTGATGTGGCTAGTGATGGTATTAAAATAATAAACTACTGGTTGAGAGGGTACATTGTGGCGTTGACTTTGATGTTACTTAAATAATAAACGAGTAAAAAACAGGTTGCTCGAAACGTAGACACAGCGTCAATACAGATATCAATCCAGGTAAAGAAGCTAACTAGTTGGGCAGCAGGTAGATTGTGACGTAGATAGTGATAAACTAATAAACTAGCAATAATAAACTAGTAGAACAGCCGGTAGATCGTGAAATCATCCGGATATTCTAATTGCCATTTCATGAATCGAAAACATTCGCCAACACAACAGCCACACAGTCCTACGATGACGGTGGCAACCCCCGCTTCTTTTTTTGATAATTTCTATAGGTTAGGGTAGCCCAAAACATCTATTTTTCGTACATTTTTCCTATCTCCCTTTGTCTTATTGACGGCACATAATAATTGACATTTTCTCCCAGGTTATTTGAATTGTGCCCGGAAATAAAGAGTATATTCCCGAAGATTGTGCTAATAAACGAGGACAACAAACTAGAAGAGGAAATCGATATGAAGATGTTGCTACGACACGCGACGACGGTGATGGAGGGTATTGGGGCAACGGTGGAATGTCTGGATGACACTGACGTGCTCGACAGCGTCCTCGTGAGTCTCGGCCAGACCCACGCGCGACACAACGTCCGCGAACACATGCTCAAGGTAAAGAACTTAACCGGTGGATAGGGGTTGTACCGTACATTTTATGTTACACAATTATCACGTTGTAAGGGTACAAGACCGTGCAAATTATTTTGTTGTAGAATACGCGATAAACATCATACATGACTAATTTTTAATATACCATTTAAGACGAGGACTCCCCTCTCCCCCCACAGACCTTATTGTAGTGTGAATTGGTTAATACCTAATAAAATGACATACATTCATCAAGTTACATACCGCCAACACTCAGGAACACCCACACACAATGAAAATCGTTAATAATGAAAAACAGTCAGGGCTCCTTCGGGGTAGTGAAAAGGGTATACGCCAATAACAGCTCATAAAAGGGAATGTACACTGTATTAGCATCGGCTGACTACAGAAATTTAGAGAACCGAATAAGAGTCTTGGAAACCAAACCGATTTTGTCGTGTGAAAGCTGCGTGTAGAACACAATAATTAGCGATCCAGCGCATCAGAGCAGTCGCACAATCGATCATTATAATTATTATGTACACAAAAAAAAAAGAAAAAGGCTTGAACCAAATCTTAATATGATTTACAAATCCTTTGCAAAGACTAAGAAATCGTCAGTATGAAAAATAGGAAATAAATCCTTTCTACAACAAAAAGAACGCACGCAAAACAATGGTTTTGTAATATTTAATGGAAGTATTTTGCACATAATTATCACGTTACTTAAAGGGGAGACCGGGGCTAGTTGTAACATTTTGGACATTTCCATCTATTGAATCATTGCTTATCTCTTGAAACAATGGAAACTAGATAATGAAACATCACGTGAGGGAAACGTTTCAAATTGTCAGTATTTAGCATACATCCAATGAATAGCATGCATCTTAGTTTCGCGTATATGGGGGGTGTTACAACTTACCCCTGTTACAACTAGCCCCGGTCTCCCGGGGGCTATTATAAATGTAGCATCGGACTGTCGAGTGTGGTCAGATGTACAGTTGATTTTCACAATTGATTGGAGGTACTTTGTAGCAAATTTATGGATACAATCGAAAGTCATCAGTAGTGTCTTAAAGTCAACACGCTCAGCCACGGGCAGCCAATGAAGCCCATACAAAATTGGAGTTATGTGGTCACGACACCGACTACTGTTACCAAACGTGCAGCCATGTTTTGTATCTTTTGTAAACGCTCAAATGATTGTTTAGGAAGCCATGACGGTAAGATGTTACAGAAATCTAATTTCGATGTGATAAAACGATGAATAAGAATAGTAAGATTTTCTTGAGAGATGTATCTAGTCATTGCGTAAATATTGCGTAAATGATAAAAACATGATTGAATAACAGATGATATGTGACATTCAAAGGAAAGATTTTTATCTATAATAAAACCGAGATTTCACACTTTGTCACATGGTGTAATCGACATGTCGTTAATGGTTATGGATAATGGTGGAATGGGCTTACGGCGTGATGGAGGGTACAGATGAATGAACTGGGTTTTTTGGCGTTTAATTTTAATTTGTGTGAAAACATCCGTTCTTAAATGTCGCGGATAGTGTTCTGAAGAAGGAGGGGTCTTTGGTTGGTATCCACTGGATCATCAATATCGACCGATGTCCAGAGTTGAGTGTCATGAGCATAGAAGTGAAATTGGACGTCACAATAATGATGCTATTGGTACTGTGTATAAAGTGATAAGCAGAAGTCTAAGTATAGACCCCTGAGGGACACCTTGCTTTAAATCAAAAATATTGGACATATATTCATTTATTTTCACTTGAAGAAAAGTTCTGTCAGTTAAGTAAGATCTTTTGAAGTGCGTGCCCTGTGATATGAAAATTAGTCTCAAGAGAGTTTGAGAAGAGGTTAACAGTGTCAAACGCGGCACTGAGATCCCCAGATTTTCCGGTGTCGAGGATTTTTAAGAAATCATCTGTGATGAAGGTCAATGCTGTTTCAACACTGTGACATGTGCGATATGCTGACTGCAATGGGAGATACAAATTATATTCTGAGAGATGAGCATGAATTTGAGAGGCAATTTCACGTTCACAGGACGAAGATCTTTTGGGTCCTCGATTACACGATTTGGCTTTTTAGGAACTGGTGTTACTATGGCATTTTTCATACTAGTTGGGAATACACCACTTTCGTAGATATTGTTAATAATAGTAGCATAATATAGTAAAAATAATTCAAATGTTGGTTTGAAAATATTCTTGGGTAAGGGATCAAGTATGCACGTTTTTACATCGACAGATTTCAATAACTGTCTAAGCTTGTCTGTATAAGTAATTCAAAGTGATGTAAAGGTGTAATTTCAGTACTCGGTGCTATCGAAATAATGTATCAATTATAGAAACATGCGGAACACTGGCTAAGAAATCTTTTATCTTCTCAACCTTTGCAATATATCGTGTATTAATCGTCAACTCGTTGACTACCACTACCAAGACTAACAACTAACAGCTTTTTCATTGCGTGTTGATATAGCTTAATATCCGTCAAGGATGACTATTGTTTATGTTTACAGAGTTCCTTCCCTTGGGACGTTGGCGAAGAACATGGCTGAGCTTCGTTATTGTAGCCCGGCAGTCGTCACGATTGTTTTGCTTGTTTAATATGCACACATTCTTACATTCCTTGAATAGTGAGCTACACTCTGGATATAGTTAACTACACTTTGGAGAGTTACTGACTTTAAGGCTCACGTTAGACATGATGTCGGAAAATTTATGACAATATAAATAATTGTATACGTGCATATATATTAAATGTACATACGTACTACACTTGAATATGTATATGCACGTTATATGATTTCAGGACTGTGATTGAATAGTCCAATTTTCTAATAAAAAATGCATGCGAGAGAAAGCACTGAATTTGAATCTTCAACTTTTTGTGCTCCTTATTGTAGCGATAAAAAATGGAAAGAACTAATCAAAGAACCAATCAAAGAACCATGTCTTACCAGCTCAAGTCTCGAGAGCTTTCTCTGTTCTATACTTGTATGGATAAACAAACCGCATGTGGTTAACAGACGGTTATGTGGAGCTAAGCTAATCCATGTAAATTATCACTCAATACCACCAACTAATGAAACAGTTTTCAATGCGTTTCAAGATTTAGGTATTGATTGCTACAGTAAAGAATGCATATTGGTGGATTCCAGCAATAATATACATGTTTCATTTAGCCAACATGAAATACATAACGTCCAAGAATGCGACGCATTAAAGGAAACTTTCCCTTCACGTGTTATGATGAATGACTCTGTGAATAAAGTAGCCCGTGATGAAAGATGTGGTAGAAATGAGAAGTGTTGTGAGAGTTTATCCCTTGATAAGTCGCATATAAGACACGCCAAAGGATATTTGCTCGTCTTACGGGATCTTCATCCTAGAGAAATAGCTCTTCACCCAGTTTTACGGGAGCTCGTATTAATAGGTGAGAACTTGACAAATGTTACGTGGTCATGAAATGATTTTGTGAACACTCTATAGATTTTAATAGTGGGTAGAAACATTTCGTTAGTTTAGTTGATAACGCAAACGGGATAGCTTAGTGGTAGAATTGAGGGCTTCGAACCAGAAGGTGGATGGTCCGAATCCGCGCAATGCCATTTTGTTTTTCCGTCGTATACTCAGGCATGGTACTTTATCCAGACTTGTATTGGATAATAATTGTGTCAACAGTTAGGCTTATCTCCAGACATGCAGTGCTATTTTACCTCCACTCAATCACCGTTATCAATAAAATTCAAAATAAGTCTTAAAAGATCATGTCATGGCCTTGATCGTCTATTCGAAATGCTATGCATCTTTCATTAAAACATTCCTCGTAAAGCCTTTGAACGTATATTTTTTAAATAAAATATATTTTCATTGTACTGTGCGTGTAATTTTGTACTTTGCCTTTTCAGCTGGTTTGCTATATTACTAGACTGGTCATGTGTAGGTCTTAGATCAAGGGTCCATCAAAAGCACGGCGGTCAGTATAGTGGTCAGAGCATTTGACTTTGAATCCAGAGAACCCTAGTTCAATCCCGGCTGTAGCCAGTATACTATCTGTGGCTTTTTCAGGTAGAAAGCGCCTTAAAACCCCAGTGCCCATGGAATCTGGGTAGCCCATGCAATGTGGTTCTGTCCGGGCTTTTCTCGCTGACATGGCGACACTTCAGATGCTGTATAGATGGTCTCTATACCATTTACCTTTTAATGTCGTCATCTCATTGGACTATAACTTTAACTATTATAGATTTTGCAGAGTGTGTGACATATGTAGCCCACATGTAACCAGTAGTGTGAATAGAAGGTCCATTCTCTCCCCAGACAGGGTTTTTCACTGGACGTAGGTATTTTTCCACCACCCCTTATTAACCCTTAGCATGCTGTTGTCGCATAACTGCATTGCTATAGTAATGTGATATATAGTTGACAGTATGGTAAGGGTTAATGAGCTAATTAGTTTTTCGTGTTAACCACATAGGCTAGCATTGACTAACTGCCCTTCTACCTGCATGAATGTTTCATTAATACTTCAAGCACTGCAATGTTACCTATTTCTTATATAATGAATCATTGTCAAAGTCACTGTTGTCTTTGTATATATCTGGTATGTTTAAAGTTTTGAATATGCGTGTTTTAAAAGAGGGTAAATACTAAATTGTGCAGAAGATATTCTGCCTTAGTAAAGGTCAAGGTAAAGGTAGAGTGCAACATTAATTTCATAGACCGCAAGAATCAGCCAATAAAGGCCATCAGATGCGGTTAGCGATGAATGTTTTTGACAGCTATTCAGCACATATACAATACCTTCGATACTCACTTATTGCTCTGCCATTGACAATATTGAGTATCTTCCCATTTTAGAGACGGGTCTACTCCAGCAATCAGGGATAAATGACTTGCTGAGGATTATTGCATTAAAGTCCACCGGTGGGTGGTTTCGAACCCGCGACCTCTCGGTTACGAGTTCTATCTTCATACCACTCTAACTGCCTTTCCTTATTAGCGCCTACGTAGACCACTATATCAAGGTCACGCATTGGGGGTCCTCTCTAAAGACAAGATATGTTGTGCATTTCAGGATTATTAATTTTATCAAAAGATGAAACAAACGCTGAAATTCAGTGAAATTTTTATAGACCGCTTTTTTGGATTTTTTCCAGGCTGTTTATTGGCTCGAAAATTTCTTCTCTCCCTACACAAGAGTTTATATACAGACTACAGCCGACAGGATGCCGTTGACATTACAGTGTAGTAATTCCTGAGTCAGTGATTCGTGGAAAATTTGAAGTGTCTTTGATAGCCATGTGTTAAAAGGGCACTATAAATCAATAAAATTTCATTTCAACATTTTCTTGTGCAGATTTTTGCGGGATGTGCGTAACATTTACACCCATCTGCAAGATCACTCGTGATAGCACAAAGGACGAGGAGACGATGGCACCTTGCCCCTGGGAGTTGTCTTATCATTTTCGGCTCTGTAATGATGTCAGTATGGGCACCAGGTAAGTTAGTAGTTTAGTTTTGCATGAAGATACGTTTGGTGACGACACTTGTGTAACGACTTGTTTAGTAATGCTGTATTACTGCTGATACGGTTAGTAATGCTGGATTCCGGATTACTGATGATCCGGTTAGTAATTCCGGATTACTGCTGATTCAGTTAGAAATGCTGGATTACTGCTGATTCAGTTAGAAATGCCGGATTACTGCTGATTCAGTTAGAACTGCCGGATTACTGCTGATTTAGTTAGAAATGCTGGATGCTTATTCAGTAAGACCGGATTACTGCAGATTCGGTTAGAAATGCCGGATTACTGCTGAATCAGTTAGAAATGCCGGATTACTGCTGATTCAGTTAGAAATGCCGGATTACTGCTGATTCAGTTAGTAATGCTGGATGCTTATTCAGTAAGACCGGATTACTGCAGATTCGGTTAGTATGCCGGATTACTGCTTGGTTGAGAATGGGGTTGCTGACTCAGTTATGTCGTAATAACGATAAGATGGATCACCGTATTTATCACTAACCGGTGCATTCGATGCTTTATATCACATAAGTTATGTCACATGTTACATTATTACTACACAATGGATATTTCCATGAGATATGTCACTTTACCATTGCACGCATCATATTTTACATGAGGATTTTCAAAATTTCGAAGGCAATTTTTTAAATACCTCTTTCTTGAAAGAAAAAATTTATTGGTCACGTTCTTTTCTTGGTATCTGGGAATGTGCAATCTTCAAGTCACTTAATGTAAATATATATTTCGCATTATATTACATCTTACTCATACTTTATCCTTTTGGTGATAAGATTAGCGTGCACGTTTATTGTGTGGAGACATGCCGGTATAAAATTTAATTTATTCCCGGACTCAAACATTGACACTCACGACAGTTTTATTTACCCTTTTTACTTAAGCTTTATCGCTGTGCGCTGCTCCAATATTTGCTTTTGCTTCTCGAGGATCAAGATAGATAATGTAAGAATCAGAATATTAGATTTTAGAATATCTACGAAATGGCGAAAACAAGTTTTATCCTGTCGAGTGATTAAATAAGTAGGCTAAAATGTGAAACATTTTCATGTCATTTTCAATAGCTATTATTACAGTATTAAGATATATGTACATGTCTGTGTCTGCTTTAAAATGTCCTTTCCATGTCTAGTGTTGAGTAGCTCCCTTTGTTAGCTCACCCAACGGAATGCTCCAATGAATTGTTCAAATCGTCCCTTCATCCGTCCATCCATCTACCTAAAAAATTTTCCTCAAAACTCTGCTCGAAATTCTGTTTCTTCAGAACTTTGAAATTGGGCAGACATTGTCACTGAGGTGGTCTTATTTATATGTCTTCTGACTCTTCTCGCCCGTCCGTCCATCCGTCCGATGTTAACATTTTCTTAAAAAATCTTCATGAACTGCTTATCACAGAGGTCTGCTATTTGGCATATATTGTCCTTGGGTTGGTCTCCTCTAGATTTGTTCATGGTATAGGCATCGCAGCTAAGGGAAGTAACTTGCCGATGTTCGTATTTTTTATTGAAAATTTTTTTATTAAGAACCAGTTATCGCAGAGATCTGCAATTTGGCAGATATTGTCCTTGGGTTAGTATCTTTCAGATTTGTTCAGCATCTCGTCATGGGAGCCATTTGGAGCCAAGGTCTGCCATTTGGAAGATGTGATTTCAGCCTAGGTTTTTTTGCACAAATATGGTTTTTCTTGTTTCAGTGTCATAATGCTTATTGTCGGCTCTCTTTGGCATATTGTCTTGTTTCAGTATTTTAATAGGTATTTTCAGGTCTATTTGGCCTCTTGTCTTGTTTCAGTATTGTAATGGGTATTGTCAGGTCTCTTTTGCCTCTTGTCTTGTTTCAGTATTTTAATGGGTATTATGAGGTCTCTTTGGCTTCTTGTTTTGTTTCATTATTGTAATGGGTATTGTCAGGTCTCTTTGGCCTCTTGTCTTGTTTCAGTATTGTA
The DNA here is from genome assembly GCA_011762755.2 of Epimenia babai. Taxonomy (NCBI): domain Eukaryota; kingdom Metazoa; phylum Mollusca; class Solenogastres; order Cavibelonia; family Epimeniidae; genus Epimenia; species Epimenia babai. The sequence continues at coordinate 1,009 of WURV02187947.1, read as the reverse complement.
ATGGGTATTATCCGGTCTCCTTGGTCTCTTGTATTTGAAGTCAAGCAGTCTCGTTGTTGTCTTCTTATTCTAATATCAAGATAGCCTCCTTAGTCTCTTGTTCTGTTTTTGTCCGTTTTTTTCTCGTTTTTTTCAGGTGAATATCTTGAGGCCTCTTTGACTTCTTGTTTCATCATGCTAATGATCGCTTGATACTAAGAGAGCTCTCTGAGTGCGTGATGCTAAGAGTCTCCTGAAACCCTGTTTTTTATCAGTTGTTGTAGTCCACTGTTCTTGTACATTAAAGACACATCTTTTGGTTGCTTTTTACGAATTTCATATATCGCATGTTCAATTCAAAAACAATTTTTTTCGTTTGTGTTTTGCAGTATATCATTAAGTGTCGCGAAATTCGCCCATCCTACCACCGGTAACACACATGTAAGTGAAGAGTGGCTAGCGAACACCCTGCTTTCAAAGCTGGTGTCTTGGTGTCGCGAGCCTGACCTTAAAACCGACATCACGTCACTACGATTGGTTGACCTAGATGCATACAACACCAAGTATAATTACCTCAAGCACAAATACGGCATTCCATTGGTCAAGGTATATTGCTAATGTGTTAGTAATGTGTTAGTAAATATGTGCTAACATTGTTTGGCTTTCATCGCTCGACCTAAATCTGTTGTCATCAGACATCACGTTATATCAAACTCTGGTTCATTGGTGTATAAATAGGAATGTCAGGGGGGTCCAATAAGGCTTGACACCGCTAGAACAGAACAGACTTGTGTACCTATCCGACGTTTAATGGTAGGTACTCGTCATACTAGTATTTCCCTAGTATAAAAAGTGTCTTAAATCATCTAATGTAGAGTGCTAATTACCGTCATTTTGACATAGTTATGTACTGACCAAGATCTATACCATACGCAGATATTGTATTGGCTTGTTGGCGCCAGTGGTGTAGTGGTTAGAAGCACTGCCTTTCATGCGAGAGGTTGCGAGTTCGAACCAGCATAAACCAGGG
>WURV02187936.1:0-12666 GCA_011762755.2 Epimenia babai | reverse complement strand
GACATCACACATACAGTACAACCCCCTGTACCCACACATCAGACATACAGTACAACAACCCCTGTACCCACACATCAGACATACAGTACAACCCCCTGTACCCACGCATCACACATACAGTACAACCCCCTGTACCCGCGCATCAGACATACAGTACAACTCCCTGTACCCACACATCACACATACAGTACAACCCCCTGTACCCACACATCAGACATACAGTACAACCCCCTGTACCCACACATCACACATACAGTATATCTCCCTCACCTGTACCTCGCGATAATTTAACAACATGCTAAAGATCACATCGACTGTGAGAAGCTGGGAGTCATCTAATCGCCGACGTAAACCCTTCAGTGCTTTTGCCAGTTCTTCCCCTTTCAGGTTGTCGCGAGCCTTGCGTATTTCAGACAGGAAGCGTTCTTTCATGTGCACGCTGGGAAAATACCAGATGAACATTTATTATGAGAAAATAAATAACTTTATTTAATATCACAAAGATAAGTCAATGAAATATAAATTGTAAGTTTACGTAAACTTCAATTGCTTTCTTTTAGCAAATTTAATCAATATAAAAATTAGACAATATTATAATGACTAGATTTATAATGATAAACGCAACCCTTTGTATAAGTTGTTCATAAACTGGCTAAATATTACATACATCTTTGTTGTATATTAATCTATGTGCATGATAATTACTGGACAAATAAATGAATAAAAAATTATCAAATAAAGGTAACCAGTTCTACCCAGTGTCAATAACATGGGCTGCCAGAATATACAGTCTCTAACTGTAAATTGAACATGAGGAGGACTTCTTTTGTAAATGTGTGACCCATTTGATTATACAAAGTTATTGCTGCTATCAAGTTTAATGACGGGAGACGACATGAAAAATCAGTTAAAATTTCTTATAAGGAAGTTGTAACCCTCTCAGTTTGTTTATTTGTTATCGAAGGCCTCACAGGCGGTTTGGAAGATAACAAAAATAATAAATAATATAACATGGATTTTGACGTGATTGTAAAAGCAATTTGTCAGAAGATAAAATCTTAATCAATGACTGAATTAATGTGTTTTGAGAGAAACTTGGTGCGATTCATGGTAGTTATCAATGATACAGGTAATGTATTACATAGGGCGGGGCCAAAAAACGATGTAGCTCTCTGTCCAAGTCTGATAGTACCTGTACGGTGATGCGTTAGTATTTGAGTGTTAGATTGACGTGTAGTTCTCACTGTATGTTTGTTTGATGTGATTTAGTTGCTGTAAATAACTTGGGTTACATGTATTAAGACAGTCATGAACAGTAAAAAGGACTTTGTATTGGATGCGAGAATTAACTGGTAGCCACTGGAGCACGGATTTTAAGAGTTGTAACATGCTCAGATCTTTTGATCTGTTGAAGTTTGTGGACAAACTGTTTGGGTAGTGGAGAGTATAGTGTAGTGCAGAAGTCAAGACGGAAGGGAATAAAGGCGTGAACATGAGTAGCAATAGATAATGGAGGCAAGTAATTTTTTACAGATGCAATGTTTCCCTGATAGACATGGCCGACTTGATAATGGATGATATCTGTTGTCAAAAGTCATGTGCCAAGATTTTTAACATGTTAAGGGGAGATAAGCGAACCATTCAGAATGAGTGAAAGAAGGAAGTGAAAGTTGTCTCTCATTATCTAATTTCAGTTCATCTAATGTATAATTAAGTACGTTCAACTAATTTTATCATAAACTCTCCGTTCATGACCATCATCCGTCACTCAAAATTAATATAATGGTGATCAGGGTAACCATTGTGGTTCTCTGAATAACTGGAGAGATATGTAAAGAAAAAGTCGTCCCATAATGGGTGTAGGCCTTTTTCTGTGCATTTTTCTCAGAAAAAAATTAATGACCTAATTCATGTACATACTTTAATATATCACTCATAAACTTTTTTGGCCCAAGGTGCATGATGGAACAAAAGGTAAAGTACAACATTTATAGACCGCAAGTATCAGCCAACAAAGGCTCTCAGATGCGGTTTACAATAAAATGTACAATGTGAATTGGCAGCTATTCAGCGCATATACAATACCTTCGATACTCATATATCACCCCGCCAAGGAAAATATCGAGTATCTACCCATTTTAGAGACAGGTTTAATCCAGCAATCGGGGATAAATGACTTGCTGAGGATCACCGCAGAAAAGTCGACAGGTGGGAGGTTTCGAACCCACGACCTTTCGGTTACGAGTCCGGTGTTCCTACCACTCGACTAACTGCTTCCCCAGCATTCAGAAAAGCAGTATTCATGAGTAGAAACACGTCGAGTTTTCATTTATAATGTTAGAGAAATAATCATTTGGAGTTGATATGATGAAAAATTTTGTTTTCAATGATTTCTTTTTCCATTAAATCATATAAAAATTCATATTTTTCACAACAAATAAATCCATGCATTGAAATCAAGCACCATTGTCTTGCCAAAAAATGTTGTAAACGGGTGCATGGGTGATTTGACTAGCAAATTATATTAAATAGTACTATGATATTGTAATAGTCCCTGATACGACTATTAGCTCATAAAGCTTATCCATGTCTCCTGCAATTATATAAGCATTTCATTAAAAGGTTTGATAGCAAGAGGTTTACTAAAAATGCAAAATGTATCTCATTAAACTGATCTTGTGCATTAACCTACGACGATGGAGTATTGCCAATGGGATAGTTGTTCCTGTATAGGGGCATAACGTTTCAGCAATCGTGGAAAGTTTTTACTCGCTTCTGTCTCCCACTGCAGTGTAAAATTCCTCGCCTCAAATCAATTCATTATAATCTAATAATTAGGTCACAGCCTCTCCATTTCAGACACAGTCACTGTCTCCCACTGCAATCTAACATTCATATACTAAAATAACATATATAACTTAATGATCAGGTAACAGTCCATATGTTCCTGGGGCCAAAATGACCTTTACTGTCTCCAATCTATAGTCTAAGATTTATCACCCAGAATTACCCAGGTATAATTTAATGATCAGCTTACAGTCTATCCATTTCAAACACGAGAATCACATCACCTCTGTTTTTTTTCCTCCTGGTGCATTCAATGTAGTAAAGTATCAGGAACTAAGGCAGACATGTCTTGAGCTATATCTAAGGTGACAACACCTGTTACCTCCTATAAGGAACTAAGGCAGACATGTCTTGGGCTATATCTAAGGTGACAACACCTGTTACCTCCTATAAGGAACTAAGGCAGACATGCCTTGAGCTATATCTAAGGTGACGGCACCTGGTACCCTCTATCAGGAACTAAGGCAAACATATGTCTTGAGCTATATCTAAGATGACAGCACCTGTTATTCTATATCAGGAACTAAGGCAGATATGTCTTGAGGTATATTTAAGGTGAAAACACGTGTAATGCTCTATCAGGAATTAGTACAAACGTGTCTTGAGCTATATCTAAGGTGACAGCACCTGTTATTCTGTATCAGGAACTAAGGCAGATATGTCTTGAGGTATATTTAAGGTGAAAACACGTGTAATCCTCAATCAGGAATTAGTACAAACATGTCTTGAGCTATATCTAAGGTGACAGCACCTATTGTCCTGATCAACTTCTTTAAGAGCTCGCTTGAGTTTCTTGGCCAACAATGGTCCATTGTCCTTGCTGACTGCGTCGCCTGGCTGTCCTCTGGCTACTACACTGTTCACTACGATGCAGTTTCCATCAGAATCCTGTTGATATGGAATAAAGGTGGCCGCACTGCATGACAGCTGAAAAAGCAGTAAGACAAAATAGTTGATAAACCTGGATGTATACCGAATAGAGAATAAGAAAAAATGTTTAGATTTCAAATTATTTACAGTGGCTTAAAATAAGGAAATGTAACATTATTTACATGCTAGTTGGCCACATCTTTTCTCACCCAACCAGCACTGCTGCTTTTGAGTCAAATATGTATCATCATGAAAAAGATGTGTTAGGGATAATGTATAAAAGCATGGGGTTTTTTGTGTGTCACAATTCAAATCATGAATTTTAATATAATAGATGCATTTTACTCGTGAATTTTAATATAATAGATGCATTTTACTCGTGAATTTTAATATAATAGATGCATTTTACTAACATATAATCCAAGTGTGCCATTGCGCTTAAACTGGATGAACCCAGAGGGACGCGATGGATTATTAATATCTTACCCTCAGGGACAAATTGACTTCAGGGTCACAATCATGAAACATGACGAGGTTAGATTTCATCGACATGCTCTGTCGCACGCCGATGTGATAGAACAGCGGCGATCGCTGGACCGTGACAGATACATCAACCACCGCAACGTCTGCATTATAAAATGTATCTAACACGGCCGTCTCGCCAAAGTCGAGCTTCTCAAACGGGATACGCTCGAGTCCAGCCTTGATGCTGCAATCGTACGATGCATTGTGAGCAAGCAACTCATCACGCCTACATGATACGGCATCGTTCAAGCGTCAAGGAGGGCGGGGTGCCCTAAACTATTAGTCATAGTGAGAATTTACTTACTAGATGTAAAATAAGATATATCCGTGTTAGTTATACGACAACATTAATATTAAAAAGTATAGTGTGATTTGGAGATTAGGGGTAGATGGCCAAGGTATAACATCGGATTAGTGCCATGAACCACCACCACCACCCCCCCTCGTCTGTTCTTAAGGGTCTAGGTAGCTCTGACAGAATGTTTATGCATGAACATCTTCCCGCTGATGTGGTTGCGTTTTAGATGCTTACCTTATATTCTCGTTAATTCACCATACATGATATTAATCCTTTATGCTAACGTAACATGCAGGGAGACCTGCATATTCAATGCAGCAATGTGAAAGAGGTATTTGAGATGTTGGCCTATAGGAGAATGTTGTAAGTTAACTACACAGAGCATAAGATTAATGGGGTGCTGAAGAGGGCAAAGCTAGAAGAGAATCGGTAAATAACATGAAAATTAGAAAGTGAAATATTTTAACCATGTGGTAAAAGGATAGAGGTTACACGAAGGAATTGATGGAAGGACTGGTAGAGAAAATGAGGCCGACCCTGGAGCTGGATGATATCAAAGAATGGTGGATGATATCAAAGAATGGTGGATGATATCAAAGAATGGTGAATGATATCAAAGAATGGTAGATGATATCAAAGAATGGTGGATGATATCAAAGAATGCTGGATAATATCAAAGAATGCTGGATGATATCAAAGAATGCTGGATGATATCAAAGAATGCTGGATGATATCAAAGAATGCTGGATGATATCAAAGAATGATGGATGATATCAAAGATTGCTGGATGATATCTAAGAATGCTGGATGATATCAAAGAATGTTGAATGATATCAAAGAATGCTGGATGATATCAAAGAATGGATAGGAATAGGTTACAGGGAGGTAGCACGTAGAGCACAAGATAGAATGATCCGCATAACCTGATGGCATTGCACTCGGTGATCACAGATGTGGAAAGGTGGCAATAACCCCGTATTACTGATTTAGTGGTGTGAGCGACGTGGTTGGACGTCTGTTGGTATTCAGATCCAGTGGCATGAATAAACGAACGTCAACTATGTGACCATATTCGGTGGTTTGTATTATTGCGGTGATTTTGTGACCACAACAAATAGGAGATAGCCATATTCAGTGAGATGTTCATAACTAAAGGCACTCTCTTAGCTTGCGACATGATGGTTTACAACAAGTCATCAAGTGGCTCTGTAGCAGACACCAGCAAGCACTTTTACTGTCACAGTGCCTATTCATCTCCACATTCATTTTACGAATGCTTACAGATAGTTCAGTCAACCGTAGAGAACAGGATGATACCCTGTCAAACGATATAAGTAAAAGAACAATCTCTATTGGTGTTGTCTGGAATTCAAACTGTCTCCGTTTTAATTAGCATGTTGCCACGCATTGAATCGACCTACCCCATTCGTCCTTGGGAACAAAACATTATGTGAAAGTTGTAAGGTTGACTTATACCAACACTACAAAGCGCCAAATCCTGCCAGGGTAGTGGCAAGTTAAATGTGGACCACGGACTCTTTGATCAATCAAAAAATTACATGAGTGTATTACTGATCATAGTTGATATCACAGTTAGTGTATTTTTATAATCACATAAAACTAATAGTTGATAAGACAGATATATGCATCTGACACGTGACAGGCATTAGCGGTTAGCGGTTAGGTATGCCAGCCATGACTGGCCATGTGCCAAACGTTCATGTTTTTGTGGGAGCTCAGGAGCTCAGCCTGTCCCGTTATGCAATCACACTCTCTGAAGGGTTTATCAGACACTGAACATGGGAGATCTGTGAACACTCTGTACTTACAGTTGCTCTTGTATTGTCTGTTGTCTCAATGTAGGCATTTTAGGAATGGCAGCTATTACATGCCTCGATGTTAATGCTCATTGAAACTTTGGACTGTGCACTCAGCCGTTGAGTGTTATACCCACTGTGCCCCGGGGATTTTTCAAGGCCTCATAGCAACCCCTAGAAAAATCTAGTTGGGCACATTTGGGTCGGGGCATTTATCCGCTTAGGATAAATATATCATACATAACCATGATTTTTGCGATATGACTAATGTGGGAACCTATATCAATACATAAGAGCAGCGATGACATGACACAAGCTTCGAACACGCAAACTATAAATGATCATAAAAAATGAAAAAATAATGTCAAAAAATTACATGATAACAAATGAAACATTCGTGGGATAAAAGTAGGAACTTGGAAAAGTTAAGTCTCACAGTCATGTCAAATTTCAGTTAACACAAAAGCCTGTAAATATTTGACATGTTTACTTTGCATGGTTTTTACTTTTTATGCTGAACATTTAGCCAATTTTAGTGAGTTATAAGTCATCTCAAAAGGCTCTTATCTGGTATACAATTTATAAAAATTTGAAAACTAATATTTATTTAAAAACCTAAATTGTTTATTAAATTATCATTTTTTGTTGCATATTGTCGCAGTGTGGGTTTAAAACAATTCCTATTGAATCCTAGTTTCTCGAGGGCAGCTTAAAATGGGTTGTTTCACAATCTTAAAAATCATGTCAAGCTAAAATACACTGAATAATTTTATTATGTTAACAGTGAATTTTCGTGAATGTACCATGAAATTCACGCAGGATGGTTTCCTTCTTTTAACAAAAATTAAAGTTGCTAAGAAGTCTTCGTATTGCCAAAATATCTTAAATAAATTGCGAAAGTAAAAAATTTTTATAATTATTGGATATTCAGCTGATGAAATATTATCAAGGTTTGCTAGAACTAAGAAAAACATTTCACATCGGATACAACGTTGCCTTTTTTAGCTGGAAAAACATGCACAAAAACACCCATACTTTTGATGGGACATTAACGTCGCGCCTTTTTCAGTTACACATGGACTAATATTTCTATTATTAAAATTTTTATTTTTCGTCATTATTTTATTAAAAAATAATTTCATTTAGATTATCTCATACACTAGCCTGATGGCCACCGTTGCAACAGGATAAGCATCTCTCAGAAGGACCCCTACACTCTCGTGCACCTTTTGTAAATGTCACTATAGCATACCGACACATCATAAAATTCTAAACATCTAAACATATCAAAACTACCGCCAATCTCTGATACAAGGGTTTATAACAACAAAGTGCATCTGCATACATGGGTATTACATGCTCAATACATTCCCACACCCTGCTGTATACATATGTCAATGTTTAGGTTTGTCCCTATTTCCCTGTGAAATTCTGGACAAATTTTCATAGTGTCTCTATAAATTTTTGTTCGTCTTAAAAGGTTCCCCATTCTCCTTTTGTTATTTATTTGCATCTCGACTAACGCAGCTATCCCACCTTATTCCGCTTCGCAAGGTTCCATATTTCTATCTTCTAGGGCACCAAGAGTTCACCAAAAATAATAACTTATATCATACGTATCCTATGCCAAAATGAATAAAAAAGTTGTTGAATTGTTTCTATCTTCCAATAAGTCTTCCAACAGCAGTCATTTTAAACCAAGTGCTGCAAAAATATTTACCGAGCATTCCAAGCAATCTCATAGAAGCCTTTAGTTTATATACACAAATATTATACTGTATATCACGGATCGACTACTCTTTAGACCCAACCGTGACTAAGCCACTGATAAGGCCAACTGTTAACAAAAAACGTAATGCAAATGTAACATTGTGTCCAGAAAACCAACAATACGGAAATGAAAATTAAACTACCTGGTTAAATTACTCAATATTATTACTGTAATAATCAGATACAGCTGTAGGGTAAACATCTTGGTGCAAGACGATATTTGTTGATGGTTTCTAAACTATTGTGTGCTGTCGTACCTCCATTTATTACAACATGATTCAACTGATAGTGACTGGACATTCAATGACCAGGGTCTGATTCACTGAGGGTCATGTAAACACAGGGCAACTGATATTGTCCATAGAGTTGTCCTTAACGTACATTAAATTTAGCAACAATTAATATGTTATTGGCCATCTTTTCTGATATCTCCTAATTAAATTACATCGCATTGCATCAAAATTAGCATCATGGGGGTTTAATGAATACTCCATTCGTTCATGTGATTTATATCATTTAGGATCATTGACCAACGACGTTTACATTATAGATACGCCATTTTTGCAATAATATTCCCAGATTTGTCTATTAGCCCATAAACCCATCAATAATTGGCAATTTAAATTTTGTTTTTTTAGCTTATTCTCACAGAAACCACGCATTCAGTGGTCTGTCTTAGCAACTACCAAGGACCAATAATTGGTAATTCTGTACATAGCGAGAAATTGCACAAATAAATCGTCCATGTTATTGATTGCAGACTATATTTGGACCTTTTTGTCCATCTTTTAACCCTTAGCACTACGTCGTCACAGAATTGTATTGCTATAGTAATGTGATGTACAGATATCAGTATGTTGAGGGTTAAACCTTGTACAACTTTATTATGTACAGTGGCCAACAATATATTTTTATCTTTACTTCTCTAGGCAATATTCATTACTGTATCCGTTAAAATTGCATCATGTAATAATTTTACTGTATGTCATCTGTATTGTATTGTATATGATTATTGATAATGTAGGTAGATAACTAGACGAACTATAACATTACAGGCATAGGATATTCGCAGTGTTTACTCATGTAAAGTGTGGTTGACAGCTAAGCTAATAAGTACACTTTAATCAAATATATTTCAATATTTCATTTCTTTTCATCCATTGTGATATGGTAAATGAACCAATGTATCCAGTGCTGTGTCAATTTTACTTTTAATGTCAGCTATAGCATAAACTGACGGTGTAAATACAGTAAATAGAACACGGCTCAAAATTACATTTTTTGCTTATTTTATAGAATTTTGGTAAATTTGAGTGTCTTCAACACTTTATGAGCATCTGTCTATAATATTTATACCAAAATTCTATTTAAGCAACAAAATTGATATGAGGTCAGTGATGCAGATTCCATTTCTTCTTATAAAGAACGTTTTTGTTGAATGAATACGTGGAGTAGAATAGTATTTAGAAAGACTATTTAGAAGTAATACAGAATAAAGAAAGAGCATTGGAATATTATTCCTATAATAATTACTAATGAAGAGAAAGACTAGCATATCACTAAATTTCACGAAGAAATGCGTGTCAATGAGGGTGTATAATCTGCAATGCCCTATTTTTCTTACTATGGTCCTTTGTTCAATGTCTGCCTAAGCCTATTTAACTAATCATCGTTAACTCTTATCTTTCCAAACTAGCGTAGATCCTTAAAAAAATACATGTTGGATAAAGCCATCTCCCAGGCTGAGGGTTAATGGCATATATCAACAAATACACTTGAAACCTTAGTTAAATATTTTAATAGAATCATGGAAATATCCATTGTGCATTTATCAAAAAAATATCAATAAGAAAATATGGAAATGAACTTGGCTGACCAAGTATCCTGCGGTTCATGGTAGTTCCTTTACAATCCAATTATCTCTCAAAATACATTGAGATATTCTTGGAATGAATGTCAGCGCGTCAAATATTTGTTGCATAGTACTTAAAAGAGCTTTACCTGTCACATGCTGTTGATATGTCCTTATAGGCATGTAGACGGACCAAGCTCCCATTTTCCTGTCCATCATCATCACTAGTGTTAATAATGCAGACAACTTTCATTGTTTGCGCGGCACTGCCATGACGATGAGTCACAGGCTTTTGCTGCAGCCTGCAAAATAAAGATTTGTACAAAAAGAATGTACAATTTAGTAAACTACTGCAGATAAATACAGGTAAAGGTAATAGGTCAAGGTAATGAATTTATAATGCGCACTTTTGGCAAATACCGTCAAATGAAGTGGACAAAATCACATAACATCAGATACATTACACATGTGGGATACACTAATGAACAATTATTACAACAATGCGATTTTAAACAGATGACATTTGGTGGTCTGCTTGAATTTCGAAAAATTAGAACAAGAACGTATTTCCGGAGGGAGGGCATTGAACATAAAGGGAGCTGAATACAAAAATAATGATCATCAAAATTCACATGTTTTGTGTTCGGTGTAATGAGTGACAGAACTGACGCGTGTCTGGTTATGTAAGATAGATAATGGACATTAAGATTTACTACGTAAGATGGGGCTTCAAGAATAAACTGAAAAAATTATAAAGTGACAATAATGAGAATGAAGAGAAGTGTTTTTAATACAACAATGACCTTGGCCTAGGCAAGATGCGTGCATACAGCAATGACCTTGGACATGACCAGATATATACATAACTATATATAGGATATATCGACAGGAATATTATTGAATGGACAGTGAGAATGTAACTACAAACTCATATTTGAGGATCATTAGTACATACCATCATGTAATAAAACAGTAAACAGTGATGATGTAAACAGTGATAGTGTTAATAATGATGATGTAAACAGTGATAGTGTTAATAATGATGATGTAAACAGTGATAGTTTTAATAATGATGATGTAAACAGTGATAGTGTTAATAATCATGATGTAAATAACGATTATGTTAACGATTTGATGTTAACTGCAATGATTTAATTTATACACTGATGATGTTAGCATGTTGAACTATGGTGGCTTAAAAATATGTGACAATTGCAAGAGTACTGTGCACTAACAGATTGACACGTCGTGATAATATTAACGATAACGAGAGTGATGACATTAATAATGATAATTTATTCAATAATAATCTTAACGAAATAATCTATACACTAAAATGTTACCAGTTATGATATTTACAGGAGTGATATATATAGTGCTGATGTTAACAGTTTACAGTAATAACATTCACAGTAATGATGCTAACAATTATTAAATTAATAATGCTGATATTTATGCAGTCTAAAATAACTACTTACGGTGATTTTATTTACAGTCTTGAGACAGTCATACATACTGACAAAGTGATATTTGATAAGTTATTTATACTTATGACTATGCTGTATTAATAATAACGATACCTGCAAAAGTGTCCTAAGGGAATTTATGTGCACTCCATGCACCCAGGGGGATAATAGCTATCCATGAGCTTATAAGATATTAATAGGCCAATGAAGGTCATAATAGAATAACAATCAAGAACTACCCAATAAGATTATGGACATAATCTTAGGTGACTCAGCAAACCTGTAAGAATGCACATGCAGTCCTTATATTGATTTCAAACAATGAAACATAAATTGATAAAGCACTTAAAAGATTCCATCGGGTTATCTTTACCACGTGATAAACTTGTTAATACTAACCCAATTTTGAGAATAAACTGTAGAACTTGTCATATAAACTCATCTATAGCTCGGTAGCATGCTATACGTTATACCGATACAAATAACTTGTGCATTGATAATACGATAGTCAATACTAATTTCTATTATAATACATGTATTTCATTACACTTAACGAAAATGTCACCAAAAAGGAATTTAACAATGTACTAATTGCGTATGTGCACGCATATTTTTTTAATTTGGGTCATTAACGATGCAGATGGTAATTCATACTTATTGAACTTACCTACAACGGTTTAATCATGGTTATGAACAGTTCTGCACCCATTTTCTTTTCTAGGTCAGCTGTCAGTCAAGTCAAAATCATAAACACGTTCTAGGAGGCCCATTACGACAATATCTATCTCATGTTTAATAAATTGGAACACGTATAGCTCGAAATCACATTAATATAATTCGTCTGCTACAGCCGCTCAATCATGACGGACGCAAATTCAACACGCTGATTTTGTTTTTATACATTATTAAACTTATATTATACAGTATACGAAATACATGCTCCACTGTGAGTTACACATTTTAAAAGAAATCCGTGTCTAATATGGAGAAGGAATTAAAGGTTCGTTATTTCCTTGTATAAAACATTTGTTAAGTTATTTGTCTATACAAACGTTAAAAATAAAGCTAGTAAAAAACTAAAACTAAGTAAAGTTGACTAAAATAGGCTACGTATCTGCTTAAAACGGGAGACAAAATTCTCCTAGAAGTATACTACTAAAAGTTTTAGCAAAAGTACTAGAACATTGAACTTTAAATAAAACATTTTAAAACATGCAAACT
>WURV02187925.1:0-12670 GCA_011762755.2 Epimenia babai | reverse complement strand
CACTGTGATATACTCACTGTTCATCATATGGCATACTCGTACATCATATATAATAGACATTGGCTTTCACTGTGTAAATGATACATATCAATGTTCATCATATGGTATACTCGTACATCATATGTGATATATATTAGCTTTCATTGTGTAAGTCTGGATGAAAACACCCAATTGATGAGCTTATTCACTGGAATTAACGTTTGGATATTTAAATGGAATGTACATTTTTTTCAACATGATTAGCTGCGGTAGTTATAGAAATGCGATTAGGGGCATTTGGAATGTTACATATCAAATAAAGATGTTTTGACATCCAAACCTTGCACTTGATTGTATTACTACAAACGCATTGAAAATAAGCCACACAGTTGTCTTTCATCCCCTCCAAAATATCTATAGATTTCATGGTAAGAAATCACCATATGTCACATGGTTTCCGGGTAGTCTTTATGGCCTTTACCTATCCTATATTTATGCTGAGTGTGCGGCATATGGAGGCTCTCTGTGGGCATTTGGAACTAGAAGGGCATATAGACGAAGGCTAACTCTCTGCCTAGACTCGCTGTTTTTCATTACTGAGTTTTATCAAACGAGGCCGGTCCATCCATTGTGTTAGCTACAGCATGCTTATACTACCTGTGTAGTAGGCTATTGGGCTAATAAAGGTCTCAAGGAATGGGGTAATCCCTGCCTAATGCCCCTTACATGCAAACGCATACACATAGTTGTATGTAATGGCATATATTCAAAGGGTGTGAATTACTGTATCGTAAAATGTCTTTGGCTTCTATAGGAAGAAGTACAATGCAATAATGAATGGGTTTGTGAAGACTCAAGCCCAGTACAAAATGGTGAGACAGAGGCGAATCTACTTACAGGTACGTTAAATGGGTAACTTTCAAAGTTTTTGACATTCAGGTGTTGCAATCAAATTGTACCAAGGTAATTATATAGAGAGCAGAGTTAGAAAGGCTAATCTAATATTATTCAGTTGATGCTGGTCAAAATGGTGGCATTCAAGACATCTACTCAACTTCTACTTCATTATCTTAGACGTGTCATCAATGTATCATCCTTTTCACATTTCGTGTTAAACCAGATGAGGAAGGAGCACAGGCGGGAGGTAGCTGAACGGGCGCGTCACACGGCGAGGATGGCGGAGGTGGCCAAGAAACAACGCGAACTACAGGTTCCTAACCCTACACTTTATATACACTTTATACTTACTGTTCCGAATCTGTTAATGGCAAATCTTTTTACTACGTTAACCTATTTCCATTGTAAATTCTGATTCCGATTCCTGCGATACGTTGTCCAGCAGCTAGCAGAATGATTAAGGCGCTAGACTCGTAATTAAAAGGTCGCGGGTTTGAAACACTGTCTTTTGGCTTTTTTGTGATGATTTTCAGCGAGTTATTTTATCCCGATTGATAGAGCACATCCATCTCTAAAATGAGCAGATGCTCGATATATAATTCTTCGCGAGTCATACCTTAGTGTTAAAGGTATCGTGTTCTCATTGGTATTTTATCTACGTTGAATAGCTTCGGTAAATTACAAAACTAACCCGGACTCTGGCAATTGCTATGTTGCTGGACGTGGTTTGCCTCATTTGTGTTGATGGAGAAATAACTGTAGTGCTTATCGCCGAGACAGGGCAAACAGTTGACCAATGCGTTTGATAGATTTATCTATTGAGGACCATACTATCATCATATTCATCTGCCCGCGATCGCGATATATACAAACAGCATGGTGTTAATTAGTGCCTTTATTTCGTACGCCAATGTCAGCTGTTTAACGTTTCTTGAATTTTTCTGCCAACATGGACTAAAGAAGAACTTTGCGATCAACCACAAAGTCAGTTCTCGTATACGATGGAAGGCATCCATGTTGGCTTACTCGTTTATACGACCATACATGAAGGTGGTCTTCCAGTATATGTTGGTGACCCTATGTCGGTGACATCACCTGCCAGTCAGTGTCTTAAGTTTTGGCTTGTTTATTTTTTTGGTATCGCATTTCACGATTTGTTTTTGTTAGGTCTCCATTTATCGGTAATTGAATACAGTTTGTATCGATAAATGACTGAAATGGGTGCTTATAGCTTCATTTGTGACTTCATAAGTTCTACCGGCCTGATGCTTTTCACACGGAGTTTGAGACCTGCTGGTTCAAAGAAAATTACATTTTACTTACCCTTCCCTTAATAAATTCACAATGATTTCAGAAATGTAGACCTTGAATATGGCTATTGCAATTTTGGCTTGATTTGCAATCAGCTTAGTATCAATGCGATACAGCGATGTTTCTCTGAGCGAAAATTAATAAGAAATAGAGAACAATGACCAAGACTTTTTCCATTTTGCAGCAGAACTTTCTTTCAGAAAATACTTCCAATGCTTTAGTGGCATTCACCTCAATTTACAGGTTGATTTTTTGCAGCTTTCCTTCACCTACATAGTCGTGTGTGTGTCTCAGCTATAGAGTATGTTGCATCGACATTTGTGTTTTCCACTATGCATGCCAGCATGCGTGATTTGTTCCGCTCTATGAATTCCTTTATTCAAGACTGTTTACAGATATATAGACTATATTGTTTTGATTGTGTCGTTTGTAACCCCCAACCTCCACCCCTCCATCCTATTTTTCCTATCCCCCTCTTTAACTCATCCGTACTTATGCTAAATTGTTTTTCCTCATTGTTTTTTTTTCATTTTGACGATATATCAAAATCTTGCAAAAAATTGACGATATATCTAATCTCCACCATACAAATGGAAATACAGTGAAACCTGCTCTAACGACCACTTGTATACAGCGACCATTCGTCTTAAGCGACCACCTTTCGGCGGTCCCGAACGTTTTCAGTATATAAGTACACTCACTGTATTTAGCGACCACTTGTCTTAAGCGACCGTTTTACGCCGGTCCCGCAGACGGTCGCATAATACAGGTTTCACTGTATTCCATTTAAGCTTCACTTCTAATTTTATGGAAGAGTACTATAAGTTTTCTTTGAAGAAAGTGAAAAAACAACCACTGCTCGACTGGATATTCTGTTTTCTTCAATTTTTCTTCAATCCAAAACTACTTTATGATGCATCTTACATATCAAAAGTTCTATATTACATGTTTAGTCACCTGATATTCATATAACTCTAGACATCTACGTATATTGTACAATATTGTGTTCTATGTTTTATTGTTGTAAATATTACAATAGTGGTAGTTATAGAGTGACCATCAGGCATGTGTATATTGTTAGGTTGCCTTAATGAAAGTCACTGTAATTGATTATTAATAAATAACAAATCGCTTAGGATTTGCATTAAGCTGAGAGTTAATATGTATCATAGCATTAACATGGTTGTATTCAATCAAAGCATTGTGCTCGGTTCATACAAGCTTTCATTCCACAATTTTTATTTTTTGTTGGCTTTTTGGCTTTTTTGTTTTTTATTTCATATTTATGTCAGAGTCTTGAGACCTCTTCTACAATTTTTATTTTTTTATTGGCTTTTTTGGCTTTTTTTGTTTTTTATTCCATATTTATGTGAGAGTCTTGAGACCTCTTTGGCCTCTTGTATATTTAGTCTGCTTTGTTTAGATGTACTCTTGGTCACTTTAGAACCAAATTGCAGCATGCTATGTTGCTAGGCTCGTAAGCAATTCGGACATAAGAAGACACCGTGCATAGTATATTAAGACTATAAAATATTCTAAAAAAAAGTAAAAAAATAAGCTAATGTAATTTCTAAATTTAGGTAAAATTATTGAAGATCTTCCAAGTGCATGGGTACTAGAATTGCCTGCTACAAAAATCTTTGAAGGGCATCTTTTTATATCAATACTCTAAAAGAATTATGTGACATCTTGACAGTGTTGCAAATGTCGATGCACTCACGGCATGTAGAACGTAGAATCTTTCCTTGTTTAAAGTCCCTTCAAGTTGTGTCGATCTCAGTCGTTTTTCTACTTCTCAGTTATACCTCATGCTAGAGACAAGTGATCCATGCTCCACAGTTGTTTCACTCAATATCATACTCATTATATTATTATAATATTATAATTAATTTAATTTAATTTTTTTTTAATTTTCATTTGTTTTACCAAAATGTTATATAGTTTTCTCACTATATAATTTATGGCCTATATTCGATGGTATTTATTTATCCTGTTTGTTTTCTATAACCCATATAAATTTATATTGTTAAATCAACATAACCTACATATATATATATATACCTCTATATATTCGTAGTGCTTGTTTGATATATGACCTAGATGTATTTTATGATAATGATTTAATTGGGGCAAAAATGACAAGTGGAAGAAATGCAGACGATACGATACGATGATAAAAATCATTGTGACACCATATTACACAGGAGTTGTTTATAAGTATAGCTTGTGACAGTCCTTATACTGATTGGCTATTTTTATGCATCTCTGTGTAGGACAGTGTGTTCACGTAAGTATCTGAATACCATGGATAGATCATGACATTAACATTTCAAGGAATAATTAAAAACAGAAAGAACAAAACATTTGTAGACAAATTAGGTGGTATATTTCACGAGCTTTCGATTATAATCTTTTTCGAGTGATAAGTAAATTTGCAGATTACATATGATTTACCGTACAGTTATTAGATAAGAGAATCACGAGGAATGGTGAATACATAAAACCATAATATATACTCCTTATGACTTTGAAAAATATTATTTATACCACACAGTGAATGTAGAGAGGTGTTGTTCCTTCTTTTCATTTTATCACTGAACTATAGAGGCAATCCTCAAAATTCTAAGGAATGAAACTATGAAAATTAAAAGTGTAATGTGTTTTGGATGGACTAAGATCAATATTGCCAATCCGAGTTAGGTCAAATGGCGTTATCTTTTTGTATGATTGTTGTAGTTGTATTAAACGGAGATCTTATTGGGTAAGCTCAGTTTAAGGGTGTTATTTAACAAGATACTCTGTTTATTTATCAACCTAATTTATCTTTATTCCATAGTGTGTGATGATGTATATAATACATACACACATATATATATATATATATATATAAACGACTGACTGACCGACTGGCCGAGTAGCTGGCTGGCTGGCTGGCTGGCTGGCTGACGGACTGGCTGGCTGGCTGACTGACTGACTGACTAGCTTGCTGACTGGCTGACTGACTAGCTGGCTGGCTGACTGACTAGCTGGCTGGCTGACTGACTGGCTGACTGACTAGCTGGCTGGCAGACTGACTGACTGACTGGTTGACTGACTGGCTGGCTGACTGACTGACTGGCTGACTGACTGACTGACTGACTGGCTGACTGGCTGGCTGACTGGCTGGCTGACTGGCTGGCTGACTGGCTGACTGGCTGGCTGACTGACTAGCTGGCTGGTTGGCAGACTGACTGACTCGTAGTTTAGCTCGGATACCAATGAAGCATATATACCATGTTTTGGATACTGATGTATTGATGTGATTGATTATGTTCATCCTGTGGTGAGCAAAATAGTATTTTTAATCAATAATTACTGTTTGGAAGGAAGTCAATTCACCCAATAGAGACGGTTATAGCTGCACTGTATACTGTACATGCACTATGCGATAGAAGCAAGCGCTTGCGGCCTACATTTCTTCACAGCTCGATGTTTGTAGCCACCGTTGTGTTGTTAATGCTAATTCGATTCTTTTGTTACATGCACTATATTCTTAGTTATGCATGCTTGTTATTCACGAATTAGACCGAAATGTCATGCTATATCTATAATGGAATATTGTTTATTATACACGAATAAATTTGAGTTGCATAATATTACAGTTACAAGTCACCGGTGTACAACTGTCTTCACACTAGTCAGATCATATTTTCATTTATTATTCCTAAACTTGCATATATTTTGTGAATTTTAACTAGATTTATCCGAAAGCATCGGAAGGCATGATGCATTCAACAAAAATCTATTATACCATGCCAGTTATGTTGTAGCTTTCACATGGAGGAAATAGAAATTGTTCAAAAGTTAATGATTGTATATTTTTTACTACAATCAATTAAATAGTTTGATCCATCATATATTTGAAGGTGCTTTTATGTTTTTATGTATCCTTTATTCAAGAGGAGTGTGAGGGTCTGCAACAGGTGAAAGTACTTTATTGATTCACAATCAATCTATTTTGAAGTAGAGTCGTCTACCTTTGCAATGATAAGTTTAGTATTGCTGTAAGGATTTTTGGGATGTCAAAATTGTTTTAGATATTCATATAACTAATATAATTAATATTAATAATTACCACAGCATTATTAGTCACATTTTTAGCGTGTGATGAATTAATATTCATGGAATCGATGTGTATGTATTTATGTTGAGTTTGGTGTTATTTTGGCTGCATGTCTCCTGCAGCGTGTTCTGTAAGACAATTACTGAGTTATTCAATGATTTTTATTCCTTAATAAGGATTGTCCCCACTCAACCATGAATGCTCTAATAAGATTCGAACCTATTACTTCTTGATTACAAATTATGTCTTCTATATTTTTGGCCATAATTCATGGAAAAAATCATTAAGAAAATGTGTAGGATAACGATTTGTATGACTATATATATATATATATATTAGCAATTGTTGTCGGCTTTATCTAGATCCTCAATGGTTTTTGTGTTCAACAAATAAAGCAATCATAGGAATATGTATGTAATTATTCACTAATATAAATATATAGCAGGGGGATATAACTTTTTGGATGTCTCATTGCTAAATGCCAGACTAAACGAGCGTGTTATATTGTAGCCCAAACCAGCGGAACCGATCTTATCAGTGGCCGATTTAGAAATCCCCGGCGAGCTAGCTTTTATTCTTCGCAAAATGCAAGGTATTTACGTATGATCACCGCGCGAAATGTTTTGAGTCATTAATTCTCGTGTCCTAGAATCCCATCGCATAATTATCACCCATTAGTACATCATGCCATCTGGAACACGTACTAAACAGAATTAGTGTATATTAGTGTATAGTTTAAGTGGTCTGTCTTCTTTTTGTCGCAGTTTATGCATATATTTCCATCTCATCTTCTTCATGTTCCTTTGACTCTCCGCTACCCATGGCTAGTTTTTAGCTAGTTTTTAGCTAGTTTTTAGCTGGTTTTTATATCACTTAAGCAGTTTATAATCGCTACGACTCAGAAGATGTATCAAGGTTTATATTTTAAACATGTAGACGTGTTTGTTTACTTCTTCCATCTGATTTTTTTGTGAGACATATCTCTCACATGGACTGTCTTATATATTTGTCACAGTAGTTTTTATAGGACCCTTGTGTGTTTCAATGCTTTCCCTTCTTGAATAAAATATTCGATAATTTTAATGTAAATCATACAGGTAGGTAATTTTTTTTTCAGAAATAATACACTTCTTTATTCCAAGATATATTTTGTATTATACTCAATATCTTTATAGTTCCTAATCTTTCTTAAACTTTTGTTTGATCTTTATCCAGACTGGGTCGGAGCAGATAGGGGAAGGCGGGTGATCAACTTGACTGGGACATGCGAGAGTCTACCCAATGATCACGTTCTACCCACTGACATAGATTCCCACACTTTCAACAAATACACCAGCGCGTACTTCAAGGTCAGACAAAGATACATATCGGACAAAAATTTAAATACTATATATAAATATGTATATATGTGTGTATGTGCGTGTCTCGGTTTTGTCTGTCTGTATACCTGTACTAATTATCTAGCTTGTGCGGCAGGGCAACGAGTTCCGCGTTAGCATGGTGCCCATTAACAAGCCGTTCACTGCCATACAGACAGAAGATGACGTGCGCAATGCACTCGCGATCTTCAAACTCGTGCGTACAGCGAAACTTGCGGTCTAAATAACAAATATAGGTCACTCCGAGTCACTTGACTTGCATAATAGGTCAATTTAAGTGGGTCAATTTAAGTAGGTCAATATAAGTAGGTCAATTTAAGTAGGTCATTCTGTGGCATAGAACTAACAAATTTTTTTATCTCGAGGTCTTACCTATAGTTTACCTCTATTACCTCTATATTGACATCTCATATATCAGGGACAGGCCAAGAAACCATTCTACATTGCACAAATTGAATCTCTCAAAATGGTATTTTATTTACTGTTTTCTTTTACTCGAATTGTCTGTATGATTGTCTCGGTTCGCATGGATGCAAAACTGATGTTGTTACTACGCAGATAATGAGGTTCATGAATGACCCGAACATGGATGACCAGAGAGAGAAGACCGTCGGTGACTTTATCATTCTGCAGGTCAGTTAATCTCTGAGTTAATGTCGGAACTGAAAAAGGGGAGAAGCGAGGTTTTGGTGCTTCTTTATGATTAAATTTCAGTCGCACGTACAACATTGCCCTGTTATATCCCTAAGATATTTTTATAATAACCCATTCCGCGACAAATCTTTCTCAGTATTCAAGCATGAAAATCTCGCTCATTTCCTATTGTGGAAGGCGCGGGAAAAAAAACCTTGGTTTGTGCTGGTTCGAACTCTCAACCTCTCGCATGAAATACAGCTTCTAACCACTGCACCACTGTATATGTATATATTGCTCTGTTGTAACTTCCGTGCTGCAGCCAGCCTTGTACAGCCTTGTACCCATTACACAAGTAGATTGGCGATGTTGCTTGCTATCATTTTATCTCTATTACACAATCAAATGTGGCTAGTCAACATGTAACATCTCAGAATTTTTATTTCGACATATTTTTTTATTATTACTAGTGATTCGTAACTATTTTTACCACATGTTTATGGAATTTTATTTGCCATGAAAATTGTGAAAACAGTTATAGGTGGCAACACATACTAATTTATACACATTTTTACTAACTTGCAGTGTAAGACCCAATCGCCTGTATTTCAAACGTGAGCTGCGAATGGTGACAGATAGACCATGAGTGAAAAGAATACTCTATCATGTGGTAGACTTGAGGTCTTAGTGGAATTAGGATATTTGATTTCCGTATTATCAATCTTGAGAATTAAAGATTCCATTTTTCGTACGTCTCTGTGTTGTCTTTTATTAGGGAATTCAGCATGAGCAACTGCGGGATGAAATATACAGTCAGCTGTGTAGTCAGACATGGATGAATAACATAGAGTCAAGCAACGAGAGAGGGTGGTACCTTATGGCTGCTTGTCTCTGCTGTTTCCCTCCCAGTCCACTGCTCTACAAATACCTCCTCAAGTAAGTAATACAGCGACCATAATATCGTATCAAGCAACGAGAGAGGGTGGTACCTTATGGCTGCATGTCTCTGCTGTTTCCCTCCAAGTCCACTGCTCTACAAATACCTCCTCAAGTAAGTAGTACAGCAACCATAATATCGTATCAAGCGACAAGAGAGGGTGGTACCTTATGGCTGCTTGTCTGCTGTTTCCCTACCAGTCCACTGCTCTACAAATACCTCCTCAAGTAAGTAATACAGCGACCTTAATATCGTATCAAGCAACGAGAGAGGGTGGTACCTTATGGCTGCTTGTCTGCTGTTTCCCTCCAAGTCCACTGCTCTACAAATACCTCCTCAAGTAAGTAATACAGCGACCATTATATCGTATCAAGCAACGAGAGAGGGTGGTACCTTATGGCTGCATGTCTCTGCTGTTTCCCTCCCAGTCCATTCCTCTACCTCCTCACTTTGCTATTCTCTATTGCATTAGATATACAAATCATTACCTCATTATTTATGTACTGACATTGTACGACACCACACGACACCACAGGTACACATCGGATCAAGCCTACAACGGTTACAAAACGTACCTGCAGCACAAAGTGCTCCAATGTGAGCGCGTGCTACTGGATCACTGTCGCGCCTACCCACCGTGCCTCTTAGAGTGGAAGGCTGCTGCTAAACGAGCCAACATGGCGCTTCCAGCCCAACTACCTGACAGTAAGTCCTGTCGGTTAGAGGTGTCGAACATACATAGTTTAACAGGTTTTTGTGCCACTTTATTAATGGTATCGATTCATTTGCACATGAAATAATTCGCAGATTTTTTTATTAAACATGCTATTATAGCATATACTGAACACCGCCGCTGGGCTCTATTAAAGAGTGAGTGCTATGGAGATAGCCTTGTTAGTATCAGTATGGAGAGATTTCGCTGCAAAAGTTTCAGTGAAGTATAGCTGAGACTAGGAAAAGAAAAAAAAGGTAGGATACTGGCTATTCAAGATGGCCGCACTGGGGAAATGACCGAGTCTGTTATTGGTTCCCCATTGTCATTTATGCGTACAGAACAGACGTCGAAAGTTAAGCTGGTGCATGTATGATTGTGTTTCAGACACTACCATCCTCGGGCATGTTGAATCCTGGAGCACAGCGCAACAATTTGCCGCTCACATCCTCAAACAAAAGTAAGTCACGATGTTTAATGCGAACAGATGTCGGGAATATTGAATGGATTCCATCGAGTGTACGTCTGAAAAGGTCGCGATTGACCACACGTTGTCTAACCTTTAGTCAGTTTATGTTGCTCTGCATGTTCTATTTATCATTGAATATTGATCAATCGTTCTCAGGGGACTACAGGAATGGAGTTCTGGTTGGACGGTTCAACTTCAGGACGATATCTTCTACTACGAGATGATTGGTCAGGATTATGTCCTTGACCTCATCAGTGAGATGGAAGTTGCGCCTGGATTTCGGACTAAGACGGCGAATCTACTCGTCACGAGGGACAGGTCGCGCGACCCACATCCGATACACAAAAAGATTTACTCAGAAACGTTAGTGAATCAAAATACGTCACACTGTTTCAGTTTAATAACTATTTTTATCTGTCAATCATGTGTGTTAGCAATATAAAAACATTGACTCTTGTAGTTGTGTCCAGCATGATTAATAGAAATGGCATCGATGTCGTGTTTTTCAAGAGCTTTCGATACAATGAAATGAATTCAAATCAAATTGTGACTTGAGGCACTCTCTATAGAAATAGTTCATAGTCTAAAACATTGTATATTATTAAAAGTAAGTTGAACTATTAAAAATTTGAATCAAATTATAAAGTTCAAAAGAATATAGTATTTATACATATACATTATGAATAGGGAAATAAGATCATAAAAAAATTAGTTCAAATTTGATGTTCAAATCAAAACGCAATAGTAAAAACATGACTTTTCAATGCTTTATCAAATTGCTACACTTCGAAGGCTGTTCGAATAGAGAACTCGATAAAACGTCACTCATTTAGTCCACAATTTTGCATTTTCAGGCCCCACAATCCGGACATACCACGCGATATGGCCTTGCTGAGCCAACTGCCGGAACCGTTATCTCGCGAAGAGTCGCGTCGACGAGCTCACATCATCCAGAATCTCGGTGTGTCGCATACGAGCCGCCTGAATCAACGACCCGCGCACATCGCCGCCGGTCTCGACCCATCCAGCAAGCTCAACACGCGCTACATGGAACGCCACGCGCCCGTGCCGCCGATCAACCTCGACGGGTTGAGCAACGGCGACGGTAGCTCGATGCGCGGCGACGACATGGATTTATCGGCGACCGTGTTGAACACTCGCTACATCAATCGTTCGGCGTACCAAAACGGTCGCCCGTTCGACCGCGCGCCGTTGGGTCACACGCGGCTCAACACGCGATACTTACAGCCGACCAATAGCCACCATCCGCCCGCCGTGGCAACCAATCAGATCGCCCGACGCAATCATCTGTACCCGAATTCAGCGTGGTCCGAGCCTGCTTCCGATCAATACTCGACTTGGGTCGAAGACGTCTTTAACGAGGTTTTGGACGAGCACCTGGACGGGAGAAGTGACGCGCGCTCTCTCGCGAATCGCATCAAGGGCGGCGGTCAGGGAGTGACCGGGTTACAGACTCAAGTACGTTTACTAAACGTTTACCGTGACTATTCAGATATTGGGGGTGTTTGAAACTTATTTGGTGAAACTAATTTTGAATATGTTTTATACTAATGTGTATTATATCATTCAGTTGAATTATATCATTATATCATTATATCTTGCATCGCTTGCTATTGCAGCCTGGTACAAGCACAACACCGTTAGTTCCACTCACCAACAATCCCGCTGCCCTCAGCACAGGTACTGATATACAGGGTGAATCAAAAAATGGTACAATCGCTGTTATTTCAAAAATTCAACAATTATGTACATTTTTTCACATGACGGTGGCCTGGGCTGACACGTGTCACGTAATAACGCATTATTTTCATGTGCGTGCACTTGTTTTTACTTAAAACGTGGAGAAAATTCAATTTGAATTTCTTGTGTTTACAACCCGCTTTTAGAGACGTCGTCGAATGATGATCGCAATGCAGCGAAAGGAGTCATTCGTAGCAGGGCATCCATATGTACTTTGTGACATATAGTGTCCGGATATGTATTATCCATACTAGTATTAAAGAAAAACTGGAAAAAACTTGCAGTTAAAAAAAAAATCAGCGAATACCAATGATGACTCCGAAGCGTATCTTTTTTTTGACCCACCCCGTATAACTCTATTGGCCGATTTAGTTGCAATATAGACTTTCCGCATTCTACATTATTTAATATTTCTGAGATTACAATCAGGATTGTCTAACAGTACATACTCTATACCTTTTAGCAACTATGAAATCATAATATACGCATT
>WURV02187914.1:0-12670 GCA_011762755.2 Epimenia babai | reverse complement strand
TAGTCATTGGATGTGTAAGGGTTAATAGTCATTGGATGTGTAAGGGTTAATAGTCATTGGATGTGTAAGGGTTAATAGTCATTGGATGTGTAAGGGTTAATAGTCATTGGATGTGTAAGGGTTAATAATAATTAGTTTTTTAATGGTTTAATGGTTAATAGTCATGGGCATTATAAGGGTGAATGGTAATTAGTAATAACTATATCCACACGTTGATTGCCAGGAATGTCTAAAGCCCACATTATATGCGGGTGACACGCAAGCTGCACTTCAAGGTCAGCAAGTGCTTTATCATTGCATGGATGTCGCACTGAGGTTACTCAGTCCATTTATGCCATACCTCACAGAAGAATTGTACCAGCGTCTGCCTGGTCGCAAACATTCGATGGCAGAAAGCATCTGTGTGGCCCAATACCCCTTACCCTCGGAGGTAGAATGGATTACGATAAATGGTGAAATTATTGCCTGTAGCTGATTTTCATGGGATTTTTATTTCGTGAATATTCAAATTCATACAGTATACTGCACATTTACCATTTTTGAATGTAGATTTTTTGAATTTTAATATGCCTATAATAACATTTTTCCTACTGAACTTGAAAGTATTTTCAGTAAATACATGTCAAGTAACACAATGTAGTAGGTCAGGGGTTAACAGAAATCTAAACTATTGCAAAACCTTCTAATATGCCATCATTAATCCAAGTCGATTAATTATCCATACGGATTGGCATGACTCAAGTGTATGCTTGAAAAAAGATCTCTCGAATCAATCAGAATGCAGATTTTTTGATGCATTAACCGCACAATAAGTTTTCTATCACTAGTTAAAGACAACATTAACATTATTTGTGTTGGAATATCTGTGTTTTTCGGGAAAACATCTAGGATTCATGGAGGGACGTTGATATTGAATCCAATATGGCCGACGTGCTAGAAATTACAACCAAACTCCTCAATCTACGCAAGGAGCTCGGCATCAAAACAAAAACTCACGGTTAGTATGTATGTATGTATGTATGTATTTATAGTCTGATTACGGAAGTAATCGTTGTGATAGGCACTTTACAATGCTAGCCTATTAATGTGGTTAGCACGACAATCTGATTAGCCTCACTTATATAGGGTGGGGGATAAACACGTCATGTGAAAAACTCATGGTTAGTACTATTAACTGAGATCTCACAGATTTTATGCTCTCAAAAATTACATCCTTCCCGTAAATATGTTCTTTTTCATATAATTTTTACATACTGTGTAGAAAATAGGACTTTTCATTCATGCCACTGGTTCCAGACGTCTACCTATGGGCAACATATGTCACACACTCCGCTAAGTCTATAAAGAGTTAATAGTTATTTACAATGAGATGATGACATACCGGGGAGGTAAGCAACATAGAAACCGTCCATAGAGCATCCTTGAGCACAGCAAACATCACTGGGGGCAAAAGCCCTAACAGAACCACACTACAAGGGCTACCCAGACTCCCATGGGTACAGAGGTTTGAGGCACTTTCTGCCCGAAAAACACCACACCGTAGTATACTGGTTAGAGCGGGAATTGAACCGGGATTTTTTGGCCATAAGTCAAATGCACTAACCACTACGCTAACTGCCCCCTCATGTATATATATAAATCTAACTAGATAACTAGACGACATGCTCTATATGTGGTGTGTAATTCTATCCATCTTTTCTCCACTCAGTATTGCTACAAGTTCCTAATGACGAGTCAAAGTCGATATATTGGCCTTATATGAAGCATCTCACTACCTTGTCCCGGGCAGACCACGCCGATATTCAATGTACTCCACCGGCGTCCACTGGCTGGGTCAGCTTGACATGGAAACCCGACCACCTCGTCTATCTCTATATTAAGGTTCGATTGTTTATACAAAATAGTAATGTAGATGGTTTCATATGTGTTGTTTTGTTTTATATTTTATTTCGATGTATATTTGAAACATGAATTTGGCAAGAGCAGCACATCTATATGTATAATACTAAGAATAAAAGCGAACCCTTTTTTTCGACTAGGATCGCCATCAACATAAACAAGCATAGTTCATCGGGTGCAATTTCATTAATCTGAATATATTAGGGAATAATAAATGCAACCCTTCATTTTCAATATCTTACTAGATGGCTAACATACCAACTGCCAGCTCTATATATACATATATTATAATCAAGTACACGGTGAAGCATTACACATGTTAAATATTACATTCCATATTGGTCACGCACTGTGACTTTTTTCAAGGGGAAGTTTTTTCTGGCGATGTTTGTATTCTTACTTAGAAATCTTCCTTTCAAGAACCGCTTCATGCAGAGCTCTGCAATTTGGCAGATCTTAACCTTGTATGGTCTCTTTTTAGATTAGTTAAGCATATCATCATTCAAGCATGGGAAGTAATTTCTGCCCATGTACGTATGTAATGTTACTTAAAAAATTTTCTCAACAAACTTAAATTGTTTTAAATGTTCCATAAGTGTGTTTTTGGCCTCTTCGACCCTTTGTTTTAATATCTGCATGAGAGTTGTGAGGCCTGTTTGGCCTCTTATTGAGTGTTTATAGGCCTCTTTGGCCTTTTTTATATCCAAATGACAAATGAGTGTTCTGATGCCTGTTTGGCCTCTTGTTTTTTCTCTTGACATAACTGTCTTGTGTACTAATGAAATGAAATATATTTGATTTAACACAAGTATTGGCCGGTGGTCAGGGTTACCTAGGCACCCTCAGAATTCGTACGATCTCAAAATGAGACCAGTAAGAAGTTAGAGAGATTATCTTTTCATAGAATGATTAAATCCATCAATGATCATGATAGCGAAGAAAATTAGATCTTGGGACTGTAAGTGAATTAGTACTAGAGTGCGGCATCACACTGAGATCCACTCATCCATGCTACATAGTTCACAGATAGATTATAGAAGACTTCAGCGCCACCAATAAACAATTCACCGTTAGTGGATGGCTTCATCGTAGGATTTGATCGACCCAGAGCGAGAACTATGCCGTCTGCACCAGCGTTACGCCCTACTCTCATCTCGGGTCGACTCGCAAAAAGAAAATACCGGCTTGAATATGGCAACAAGCACAAAACAGGACATAAAGGTGACTGGTAGAAGGCAAATAAATACATTAAGGATTCCCCCTCCCTGGGGAAGCAGTTAGTCGAGTGGTAAGAACACCGGACTCGTAACTGAAAGGTCGCGGGTTCGAAACCTCCCACCAGTCGACTGTTCTGCTATGATCCACAGTGAGTCATTTATCCCCGTCTCCAAAATGGGTAGATGCTCGATATTATCCTTGGCGGGGGTATATGCAAGTGTCGAAGGTATTGTATATGCGCTGAATAGCTACCAAAGACATTTCATTGTAAACTGCATTAGAGAGCCTTTATTGGCTGATACTTCCAGTCTATAAATGTCGTACTTTACCTTTTTACGCTGTGGTTCAGAAAATAACACTGTTGCATGAGGCATAACCTCTTCACGATGTCATCATTTCGCTGTAAATACTCTATCAAATTGATTGCTCTCTACCAGACAGGTTTTTCCCCACTATGATGGAGATTACTCTCTACCAGACAGGTGTTTCCCCACTATAATGGAGATTACTCTACACCAAACAGGTGTTTCACCACTATAATGGAGATTACTCTCCACCCGACAGGTGTTTCCCCACTATAATGGTGATTACTCTCCACCAGACAGGTGTTTCACCACTATAATAAACGATGCTAATTATATTATAGTGACATGTTAATAGTTATATTCTACACTGCTGTGTAAAGGGCCGATGATGGCCCAGCATATTGGTTAATACCAGCTTCATCATTCACTCGTACGTCCATCCATTCTTAGATGCTTGCTTAATTATAGGTAATATCGACGTCTGATTCTGCACAAGTTATCTACCTTGATAGATGTCTTTGAGTATTGCCATTTTTATGAGCATAATAACTGGCTCTGAAGTCTAACACCCTAACAGCTATGTCTGGGGTCACAATTTTTGAGAGCAGTACGTAGATTGGTGATGTAAATGCACGTACGACCTTTGGGTATTTATATTTAGTCCAAAACCTCCAAAGCTACCCTACCGGGCCATATTTTTTTGGAGCGTTGCATGGGGCTATAAATTGCATTCCGTGTTTTCCACAGTTCATTGATGCCAGTTTGTTGAACTTCAGAAGGACAAGTACTGCAAGGAGATGGATAACATCGGGGATGTCATCGCATCGTTAGAACAACTCGTTCGATCGTCTCGAACATCCGACAGCGATCGAACAGAAGAACTGTGACCCTCGCTGGGCCCGCAACGCACGTGGAAACCAAGTAGTTAGTAATAAAAAGGGGAGCATGTGGCAAAGTGGCAAGATGGTAGGGCGTGATCACATTTACGCCCGGATTCTTTACTCTTTAGCCACTTTACTCTCCAGATTTTGTCAGATAAAGGGCCCAAGACAACGCTGGACCTGGAAGTCTGAGTGGTCTTAGGGTTGTGATTATTTAACGCTGATGCGTGTTGTTATCTTATGGTAGTGACCTCTGTACTATCTGGTCATCTCGCGGTCATCACTCATAAATTTGGCCTAGTGCGCGACATTGATTGGCATTCAGAATGTGTCGGCGTCCGGCTTCCATCCTCCACGCTTGACAGAGATAAACTGTATTCTGTATAATCTAAAATTGTAAAGATTAAATAATTACAGACTATCGATCACAGCTGGACCTGTAACACGCGCGCATGCCTACATACACTGACCAGTCAGTTTGAGGGGGGTACGTAGACAAACAAACCTTTGCCTCTAGCGAGACTCCAAACTCATGAGCAGTCCTGTGCTCTCAAAACTTAGCTACGGAGGCAGATATCCTTCTGTTTTCGACACTTTACAACCGATCATTAGACAGCTACAGTTTGGACCTCACAAAAGGCAAAGATTTTTCTGTGGAGTTCGTTACCATCATTTAAGTACTGACATGACGTGCTATTGACATTAAAACAATTAGTTGACGTACTGATAAGAGGGGGTAGACACAGCGGTTCTATTCATAACAGGGAAGAAATGACCAGGTTTACGTCTTTCGTGGCACGCGAACCCCAAAATCTCCACATTTCAAGCATTAGTAATATACTCCTTTGTTTAGTACTGCGAATATGCCCTCTACTGTGAAGGAATTTAAAACACCGCTAACGCATCCATATTTTTTATTTAAAAAATTATTTTTACCCTCTGTCTATCAACACCAAATAAATAATTTTGTATACTTTACAGAAGATCGGATCCAATGTATGCAGTTGGAGTATACACATTACACATGGCATGGAATTGGCAAATGTATAAAGCTGTTTGTTGCGTGTGACTTTTCAGTTAAAATGTCAAATTTTAGTTCTATTCATTAATTTTTGCTGGCTATGATATGAATGTAGGTGCAGTATGTTAAGTGTTAAGCCATTATCCAATACAATTTTAAGATTTTTTCGAGTCCCTTCTGCATTACTTGACTATCGACCGATTGGTTTTATCGGGTAGGTGACTCGTGTCGTGCTGACTGACTGTTGGTTACGCAGTATTTCGGTCGTTTCAAGGTCAAAACCGACAAGGATATGACGAGGTAAACATTTTCGTTTCTTGGATATTTCATTGTACCAAAACATGTCAGACCACAACAGACGCGGCATGCCATTTGTTATCAGGTTCAGAGCATCTAATCGAAATTTCTATTCAGCGCAATGTGACGTGTATGTTTCCTGTACGCATGTACACAATCAAATAATCTTGTTCAATCTACATTCAAATACACCATGCGACGTTTGTGGCCAATATCCCGAATAATAAATAAACACAAACACACAGATAGCGAGGTGAAATGAGGTTGGTGCATGTTCTATCCTTTATATAACTACGACGGAACTTCGTGACCTTTGGCCTAAGTGTGTCTGCTCATCAAATGCGATAAATGACGCCGTTTCATCTTGCAAATCAAAAATGACATAAGAAATTATCTTTCAACGATTATTGAACATTTCAAATGGCATGAAAACGAATCTATAATCTTGGTCAAAAGAAAAATTTGTAAAATGCTCATATCATTGGCTAATATCGCTAAATCCTCTAATTACGACACTATATTTACCGCGAAATGTTTATGAGATAAAACGTTAATATTAATTCGTGCAGATCAGGATTTTAGGAAAGTTAGAGATGAATGAAATAAAAAATTTTTTTATCGGTCATGTCACTTCGCGATCCTTATGTTTACTGTTGTGGAATATCTTGCAGGCAGATTTACTACACATGGCTTACGATTTTGGGCGCAATAATTCGATCGTTTAAAGGGAAGCAACTAATTGCGGGCTAGTAATTTTAACGAAGCCAGTCAGAAATTGTGCCAAGCCAGGTACGCAGAACATTGTTTATAGAGGTGTGGGTTGCCATGTTAGCCATGTCGTAAATACGAAAATACAAAGGTTACACCTTGTTGACTAACTGTATAAGGATTAACACAAGTTTTCGTATATCAAGTATACTTCATTGCACCTGATGAAGTATGCTTGAAAGTTGATATATGAAAGCTTGTGTTAATCCTTATATAGTTAGTCATCAAGGTGTTACCTTTGTATTTTCGAACATTGTTTAGTATTTAGAGAACTATTACCATGCCATTAAAGTTCTCTGGCTGGATCTCTTCTTTAGATCAATAAATACCTTGTGACCCGCAGGTCCAATTGGATATCAAGGAAAGTAGCTAGTACATCTCTACCCTTAGCATGATATCGCTACGAGTTGCGGTTCTTGATTCGGTTTTATTTCCATTATTGTATGCAATTTTTATCCCAATTTCTATCTCTATTTATATTTGTCTGAGGCTACCATTTTTATAAACGTACGCTGAATGCAGAAATAGCAAGCCAAATGTAACGGATCTATTTGTTGTCTTAAAATATGTGGCTGGGTACATCTTTCATTTACCCGGTAAATGACACAGGTCGGATCCTAGGTTGACTAGGAATTGATCCAAGGTCATATGGAATTAAAATCCAGCCAGCAATCCAGCCAATGAACCGCCTTCCCACTAATTCATTGAAATAGTATGTGTTCTCAATATTATTGCTCTGCCTATCGACGCTTGACCAATGAGAAAATAGGTTAGGACTAATTTTGTTTTTCGCTTGGTTGGCATGACCACAGTGGACAGTACATTACGCGCGATCGCAATAACATTACGGGCATTTACTTAGCTCGATTCACATCGGACGTAAGACTGAAGAATTGATAAGCACACTTTTGGAGCATTTTGACGCAGACAAAACTACTAAGAAGGAACAAAAAATGCATGCTTTATATCGTAAATCTCTGATCTGGTTGTAATTTGTGTTAATTACGAATTGATTACGTATATGATGATTGATGAAATTAATTAATAATTTGAGCTTTTTTGGAGGCACAGTTGGAGGTATAATATTGTAAATTCAAGGCCAGCAAATTATACATGTAGCGAAGTGAAAGCTGTGAATATTTAACTCAAAAATCTGTTTAGATATGAAAAATTAAAAAAACATGAAACGTATAATTTATTTTAAAAAATGAGTGTTTAATATAAAGTAAATGGGGCAAAAGTATTTTAATTGCGAAAGAATATTTAACAAAACAACTAATGAGCAGAATAAGTGAGCAAGAATGGGAACCAGATAGTAGACCGGTGGTAGAGCGCCGGACTGTGAACCAGGTGGAGGGTTCGAATCCGGGCAATACCATTGTGTTTTTTTCAATTGTATCCTTGGGCAAGGTACTTTATCCCGATTGCTCTGGTTGACTTAGCCATGAATAAATACTGGTGAAATTTTTTTGTGGCAACGCGAATTAATATGTCCCAGGAAAGTAAATTTGCTAGTGACTTCCCGGCGCCTGTTATAGAGCTGCCAACCCCCTGTGAGTCCTCGCAAACCATCATTTGCCAAGCTGCGCAAGCGGCTTTAAAGTGCGGGATATAAATGCCTAATTTTAGAATTGCGAGAGAGATTGGCAAACTAGAATTGCGAGCTAAATTATAAATGATTAGCAACCTAAAGTTGCGAGGTAGACTAAACCAGATTTGCGAGCTAGAAGTACAAGTTAAATTGGCGTACTGGAATTGCGAGCTGAGTTCTATTTTCCCTATCAATCAAAATTAATGATAGAATCTCTTAATGACTTCTAACAGGAAATACAAAATCCTCGCATAAAGATTCATAAAAAATAAACTTTAGACAAAGCCGCAAAGTCATATAAAACACGATCTCTCATACCCTCAAAAAATCCCTTCATTTATAATCCATGAAATACATACAGTATCGACAGCTAACACCGGGTCATATGCTATCTCTAAGGTGAACACAGTGTGACCTCATTAAACTGACGACCCAATAACTTCATTATATATGGTTTCTTTATTTACAATTTCTCATCGAAACACAGCAAATGCTTTGAGGAGTCTTCTCTCAGAGCTTTATTCGACCGTAAAACTAGATTTCCACGCGACAAAATCTCGATGGTGGTCAAAAATTGCATAAATCTTTCAAGTAAACCCCATTTACCGGATAGCAAAGTTACTTTTAAGCTCCTTTATGCCTCATTGGCATAAAATAGTTTAATATAATTAAAGTAAGGATTTAAATATAATATTCGGGTCATTCATAGATTTGAAACGAGGCTGCCCTCGTGATCTCGTCTGGCACGAAGAAGCCAAATGACAAAGATTTATTGGTTGTTAGGCAAACACGCCTTATTTAAATAGAAAATCTACCAAGAAAACGAACAAATCGCGTGCTATCGGTGCCAAATGAATCGTCTCTCGTCTCAGCTTTGTCGATGGTCTGACGTAGCTAAATCACGAACAAGAGACGGTACCTTTATTTAGTCAAAACCTTCAGAAATGCGGTGTTCATGAAAGTAACCTTCATAAATAGAATGAACAGTTGATGTGATCCTTCAAATCGGATGTCTTTCGGTGAAGTAGCAATCTGAATCTCGTAGCCAAGAGTCCAAGATTCCCCCATTAACAGTAACTTCATCGATTAGTAATGTACTTCGCCACCGACCGTCTCTAGGGAAACGGGATTTAGTCCATGGTTTTGATGAATTCCACGGCCGATATAAATTGCATCCACCAGTAGTGCTCTTCACCGGCGAGTCTATCATCGTAGAAACTGTTGACGTACTGAATGGTCGACAGCAGGCACGGCGGATTGGCTTTGATAATCACGTAGATAAATACCGGCACGAAGTCGTCTGCCGCTGGAATGGAATTTTCCGATGCCATGCTCAGCAGATTCATGATTGTCTGTGCCGAACGCAGCACGCATTGGAGCTTGTCTTTGGGTGTCTGCATGATCGAGACGGATACTTTATTGAACTATTGACAGCAGAAATGTCACACACACTTTACATAAATAAGAGCACGAAATATCTTATATGCGTGTAGGTCAGTTGGGAATAGGCTGATTACTAAGGTAATAGTTGTGTAGGCCATTCCTGACGCTTTACAAAGCAAGCCTATGTGGTTCACATGTTATTTATTTATAGGCTGACTACCGAAGTAATCATTGTGTAGGCCAATTTAATATATACAAAGCTAGCCTATGTGGTTAACACGACAATTTGATTAGCCTCGCTTAAAAGGGGTGGGGGAAAACACCTAAAGAAAAAACCCACCAAGTCTGGGCAGACAATAGAGCTTTTTCCATTCACGCCACTGGTTCCAGATGTCTACATACGAGCTACATATGTCGCACACTCCGCTAAGTCTATAGAAGGTCAATGGTTATTTACAATGAGATAATGACATAGCGGAGAGGTAAGCGACATAGAGATCATATATAGAGCATCTGAAGCACAGCAAACGTCAGAGAAAAAAAGCCTTAATTCTCTTGACGCTGTTGTCAGTGACTGTTATTAATATAATAATGTACAGTGCAACCATCAGTGTCCAAAGGGCTAACAGAGCCACACTGCGACGGCTACCCAGACCCCCATGGGCAATGGGGTTTAAGGCGCTTTCAGCCCCAAAAAACGCTAAGTTAGTATACTGGTTAGAGCGAGAATTGAACCAATGAACAGTGAAACAAAATAATAGTAAATTTTATAATGAGCAATTGTGGGGATCTCCCAATATCATTTATTGTCCTGTAAACAAACTATAGAATGGAACTGATTGTGTCTATTGTATGAATATAACTGTGCTCTGGTATTTACATGAAATGAACTTTCACTAAATTGTGATAAGTCACTTTCATTATAGATTTTTAGGACACCTAGGCATTTGACTCGGACTGCTACGCTGATCTCAATTAGATTAAAACAACATGGATTGCATGGTGTGTTGTGAATCTACAAACGTAACGAATGCAAAACTCGCGTATTGTTAGACATCATGATACAGCCCTTCAAAGCCTCTTATAGCCTCCACATTCAATATATCATGTCTGTCAGGCAGACATTGGCTTTGTCATAAAAATCCTCATTCTCCGTGATATAGCCACTAGGTGCGGTGCAATGAATAGTCAACTGAAGCACTTGACATGCCAGACAATTTTGGATGAAAGTGTATCGCGGTCGCGTTCAGAAGTAATCACGCTACCTTTGAGTCTCAATCTTTTTGCTATTTGCTTTCAGCAATACTTCGCCATTAACTCGGATGATCGTAGCTCTCTCTATCTCTAAAACATAATCCGTCGCTGCTAATTGCCTCCCCTTGCCATAGGACATTGTTCACCACACATCGCTCTGACATATCAAACAATCGATAAGCAATAAGAGCACCGAGCCATTTTATCTTATTAGAATATTAGCTATAAATAAATAATGACACACCATCTTCCACATTGTTGACATAATGCAAGGTGTAACGATTGTAAACTATAACTTAAAGTCGTCAGAAACAGTATAAACAACTGATATCTCCTGCACCATCTCCCACTAACTGGTTGCCCATTACATGATATGCCCAATATACTGCAATTATAAACGCTGGAATAGCAGACATAGGTAACACTTTAACACCAAACCGAGAAGAAACAATGATAAAATCTACAATAGCTAGAGGCTACTAGGCCAAAAGTGGGTCAAAAGTATAGTACTGAATGGTTCCATGAGAAGAGCGTGCAAAAGAAAAGTATATAAATTCAAGTAGATGGCAAAGCGTGACATAACAATAGGCAAAAGAGGCCTAGAGACGCTCACCTGAAAGAGAAAAAGACAGGCCAGGAGGCCATCTTGATATTAGAATGAGAAGACGAGGAGACTACCTGACATTAAAAACAAGACCCAAAAATACCCATTAAGATACTGAAACAAGAAAATACAGATTTGTGGATAAACCTTGGCTAAAAATCACCTGTAACTGCCTAAATAGAGATGCTCTAGACAAATCTGAATTAAACCTACACAGACAATATCTGTCAAATGGCAGACCTATGCACTGAGTGGACATGGAGATAAAGATTTTCAAATAAAAAAGTTTATAGAAATTACCCCCTTTGCTCTCATGACGAGATGCTGAAAATATCAGGAAGATACTAACCTAATGACAATATCTTCCGAATGGCAGACCTCCGCGAGGAAGGGTGTTCTTGAGAAAAATATTTTTCCAGTAAAAATACAAACATTGACACAAATTACCTCCCCTAACCGCCATGACAATATGATGACCAAATCTAGAGCACACAAACCCAAGGACAATATTTGCCAAGTAGCAGTAATAAGCTTCTTGAGAATAAAATTTCTTAATAAAAGATACATACATCCACAGAAGTTACTTTCCTTGCTGCAATGACAATACAATGATGAAATCTAGAAGAGACCTCCCTACGGACAATATTTGCCATGTAGCAGACCTCTGTGATAAGCGGTTCTTGAGAAGAAAATAAAAAAAAATATATAAACATCGGCAGAAGTTACCTCCTTTAAGTTACCCAGAAGTTACCTAACTGTGACAAATGAACAAATCTACAGATCAAGCCAAGGACAATATCTACCAAATGGCAGACCTCTGCGATAAACGGTTCATGAGAAAATATTAAAGAAAAAATACGAACATCGGCAGAAGTTACCTCCCCTAGCTGTGATGATGATACCATGAACATATCTAGATGAGACCATCCCTACAACAATATCTGCCAAATGGCAGAACTCTGCGATGAGCGGTTTTTGATAAGTAGATTTTTTTCAGAAAATGTTAACATTGGATGGACAGACGGATGGACAGACGATGGATGAACTCCGATCAGAAAAGCTCACTGTGCATAGGCTCTGGTGAGCTAATAAATCTAGAATTAAAACCTACCTTTTTCCAAAAAGCCCACTGTGACAGCATTTATCTATTAGAATAATTCTATTTTATGGTGTGTGTGTGTGTGTGTGTGAGTGTATACATGCGTGATAGTACCGCCCTTTTGCAAATTAGCTACTTTTTGATTAGAATAGTAGGACGACAAGGTGCGAAATTTAAAACCAGGGCACACATGCAAGTTTGTATCTCAGAAGGGCACTCCCCTGATATTTTGTAACCATCTATTGCTGTCACCTGTAGCCAACTACTGTATCGCCTGTAGCCAACTACTGTATCGCCTGTAGCCAACTACTGTATCGCCTGTAGCCAACTACTGTATCGCCTGTAGCCAA
>WURV02187903.1:0-12670 GCA_011762755.2 Epimenia babai | reverse complement strand
ATCGCTGCCAGAGACGACTGATGGTGCACCGATGCACATGGAAATGTACGGCCACATCATGCTGCGATTCACCAGCCCTATGGTATTATTGCGTTGAGCTGTATTGAGCCTAGGAATGACTTTCGACTTTCGGTGATTTTCTAAAACAGTGACTGGCGCGTTGTGAGATATTCAGTTTTATATGCTGAAGTCGGCTTGGTATGTTTAGTAACAATTTTTGCTCAATTTGTCATTTGTAATCTTATGGGAACAATAAAAAAATGTCACGTGACTCGCCTTTGCCAGCATACAAACGGTGCCTGAGTTACACGTTAGTAGCAAAATCTATAGCTGAAAGCGTACTAGTTGTGGTTATGAAACTATATTATAGTTACTATACAAATATATGTGTAGAATGATGAAATTTCACATATTGCGTGTCTTTTTTGTTCAGTATATGTTTATGATAGCTATTTGGATCAGATACAATCCTTCAACACTCACTTATCACCAATAATGGATGGTAGTAAGCGTCTACCCATTCTGAATACTTCATTTTTACAGCAATAGTGACAAATGCCTTGCTGTTAGTTTGAAAGTGTTAAAATTTCGTCGATGGGGAAATTTTGTTAAAAGCCAGAATGCCCTTAATCTAAAGGCATTAAAATGCCTTCTGATAACGGTAGTACTACTTTCAGCTACGCATGTGCTACGGTTTAGGTTCGATACGATGTAGGTCATCTAACAAGAGTTCAAGGACGACTACAAAAATATTGGTATCTGACCACCGTATATATACCATTTATATTAATAATAATGAACCATAGTTCACTCATCTTCTAGAGTAGAGCAGAAGAATCTTCGGTCTTTGGATGAGCAATGGGTTTCATAATCTATGGTGTTTTGCTAGAGCCTGTTATAGACTTCTCCAGACTGCGTCTGTATCCTGTGTGGTAGTAAAAATGTCGACAAATTTCATCTTAGAGAGTGTGCTGGTACTAAAGAATATGTAGATAAAAAACCTGTAAATTTACATAAACGAAGGAATAGCATCGTTCGTCGTTCGTCGTTCGTCGTTCGTCGTTCATCATTAATCGTCTTCGTCTTCGTCATCGTCTTCGTCGTCGTCGTCGTCTTCGTCTTCGTCGTCGTCGTCGTCGTCTTCGTCGTCGTCTTCGTCGTCGTCTTCGTCGTCGTCTTCGTCGTCGTCTTCGTCGTCTTCGTCGTCGTCTTCGTCGTCGTCTTCGTCGTCTTCGTCGTCGTCGTCGTCTTCGTCTTCGTCGTCGTCTTCGTCGTCGTCGTCTTCGTCGTCGTCTTCGTCGTCGTCTTCTTCGTCGTCTTCGTTGTCGTCGTCGTTATTATTATTATTATTATCGTTATCGTTATCGTCATCGTCATCGTCCCCGTCCCCGTCGTTGTCGTCGTCGTCCCCGTCGTCGTCGTCGTCCCCGTCGTCCCCGTCGTCCCCGCCGTCGTCGTCGTCGTCCCCGTCGTCGTCCGTCGTCGGTCGTCGTCGTCGGTCGTCGTCGTCGTCGGTCGTCGTCGGTCGTCGGTCGTCGTCGGTCGTCGTCGGTCGTCGTCGTCGGTCGTCGTCGTCGTCGGTCGTCGTCGTCGGTCGTCGTCGTCGGTCGTCGTCGTCGTTATCGTTATCGTTATCGTTATTATTATTATTATTATTATTATTATTATTATCATCATCCTTATCATCCTCACCATCCTCACCATCCTTATCATCCTCACCATCCTCATCGGGGCGCCTGGCAGTATCGGGGTTACGGTCCGGGGCGCTTGGTAATCGGACCATAGCCACCATCAACGCTGTCGTCGCCGCCGTTGCCGTCGTCGTCGTCGCCGCCGTCGCCGTCGCATGGATCGAGTCATACCTCGGTAAGCAGTACCAGGTTGTCGTCATTAATGGTGCCTCTTCCCTCCCTTTCGCGCTGACCTATGGTGTTCGATCTCGACCTTGTGTCTCTCCACAGGTCCTCTCCCCGACATTGTTTGGCAGGCACGGCATGAAATACCATCTCTATGCAAATGATTGTCACATTTACCGGGAAAGCGCAACTGACTCAATGGTACTCATTCAAGCCATCGCTTCTTTCCAGTCGTGCATGACTGATGTCCGATCATGGCTGATAATACCTCGTTAAAACTTACGAGACGCAAGTGATTCTTCTTCGTCAACCACGCGATCCCTCCATTGTATTCCCAGACTTTGTAGGTGGTGACATCTGTGTTTTTATTCCTGACAGTTTTTATCTCGGTGTAACCATAAATATTATTCTTTTTATGGATGATCATCTCTCTGCAACATGTCGAGCCTGCCTCGTTCATCATCGTAATATCCGTCGTATCCGATCATTCATCTTGCTCCAAATCGCTCGACCTTTCGTTTACTGTCTCGTTAAGTCGTGCATTGATTACTGCAATTCTCTTCCAACCGGCTCTTTTTCTGCAGTTCTTGATCGTCTCGTGCGCAGACAGCCAATTACTTAAGTCTCCGTCTTGCGCCTGATCTCCTGACCTTCAAGCGTCTCCTCAAAACTCATCTTTTCAGATTTGTCAAATTTTTATATCTTAATTTTGGACTTGTAACCTCTTTTTAACTATAACATTTTTATTCTTATCTTGTTCGTTCTCAGTGATTTCATAGAACTTGATCATATCTGTGATCTTAGACGTACAAAAGCAAATGTGATTATATTAATTTTTTATTAATTTCTACACAATATACAGGCTGACCAAAAAAGCTGGTCTCAGCTTTCGATAGTCCTCATTTCTTATTATCTGCAACAATTGAATGAAACTTTAGCGATAGCTAGTTTATTGTTTTAAAAATATATCACAACAGGAGAGTCTTTGTACTTTCCTTATTTATTCTACATCATGTGTTGGAGATGACCTCAATTTCGCCCCGTGCTTTTTTTAGACGGAACACGAATGTGTCCATGACGTCCTTACAAACCGATCCAGGAATGGCTCTGACCTACCTGATGGCTTCCTTGAGTTCAGTGATGGTCCTAGGTCTCTCTGCGTACACGCCGTCCTTTAGGTAGCCCTAGAGAAATCTAGGGGGTTAGGGTCTGGACTGTGCCGTGCCCACTCAAAATCAGTCTAAAAACTGATTACATGGCCCCCAAAGTTCTCTTTTAGCCATTTTCGGGCCAGGTTTGAGAGCTGGCTATGTTTTGCTGGAACCAGAACTTGCCCCTAAGCGACGGGTACAGCCTTCGCAGTTCACTCTTGAAAGTTTTGAGGACCTCAACATATCTCTCCTTCGTGACTGCCGCTGTCATGCTATATTCCTCAATGACGAAATGGCCCGACGATGCCTCTGGCTGAGATTGCAGTCCATACCGTGCAATTAGGGGAGTGCAGCGGCTTGGTGGCTACTTCATTGAGTCTGGACGTTCCCCAGTGGACATTTGTCTTCGAGTTTACCTTTCCTTCAAGATGGAAGTGATCTTCAAATGAGGTTGAGGAAAGCTGGCGCGCCTGGATCTTCTCCAGTATCCTGATTGCCATTGCCTTTCTCTGCTCCTTATCCGACCGAGGCTGTAAGGATCTGCTTCGTCTGTATTCTGTATGGATAAGCTTTCACATTCTGTACTAGCACACTCCTGCAAGTCTCACTGGCTATCGCGATGGACTGACATTGCCTGCGCACCGAGCGTGTCGGACTCTCCTGCACTGAGTTTCTCACTCTATCGACCAGCTCAGCTGTACGTTCTCTAAGGCGCCCTGAATGGCTTGTGCGGTTCAAGTTCTCCACTGTCCCATATTTTTCGAAGTCGTCCACCAAGTTCTGAATCCTGCTCTTGAAGGGTGCTTTTTCACATTGGAACTTATTCACGAAAATGTCTTGCACTTTCTTGGAGGAGCCTGTCTTACAGTAATGTTTGACGCAGTATATTCGTTGCCGGAGTTACCACTGACAACCAGTTGTGTTTACGGGCGTTGCTTCTGCCATTTCCTGCAAAAAAAGGGTGATTGGTAACTGGATTAAGAAGATATCACGCCCGTTTTTAGTCACCCTGTTTAATTTTACTTACTTTTCTCATAAGTGCGGCCCATAACTTCATATGTTTTCTCATGCCTGACGTAGATCACTTATAATCGCAATTTTTTTTTGATTTTCCTAAATTTTCTCCTTCCTGACATAAATTGTTTAGAATCGTAATTTTGCTCCATTTCCTTGAATGCGGCCCATTGCTTAAATGTCTCGTGCCTGATATATATTGTCTACAATCCTCAATTTGCTTCGTTTTCTTAAATGCGACCTATGATCTTATATGTTTCTTCATACCTAACGTAGATCGCTTATGAATGTCATTTTGCTCCATTTTCCCGAATATAACCCATGAATCAAGATGTTAAAATGTTTCCTCGTACCTGACAGATGGCTTACAATTGTCCTTGTGCTTCATTTTCCTGAATGCGGCCTATGAACTCATCTTTCTCATCCCTGACGTACATCACTTACAATCGTTATTTTTTGGTCTATTTTCCCCTGACTAGCAAATAATAAAAAAATCTACCACAGATTTTACGCCAAAGCTTTTATAAACTTTATCACCCTTGTCCTCTCCGTACGAATCAATAACATTCTAATGATTTCGCCGGCAGGTGATATAAGAGCTAAGATGACAATTTCAATACGATTCGTAGATCGCATATTTGCATTGTGTTATACTGGGTAGAGACGTAATACATATGGGTTTGTGTTACAAGAATCAATCTACTGTTCCAAACACTGTGTGGCGTTCTCGTAATCATTTCGGTATCTGCTTTCACATTATGCAGAGAGTATAGAAGATGTAAATACATATAAAATATTGCTTAAATACGCTAGGGGGTTATTAAGTGTTATTGCTGCGGCAATGTTTAATGTTAAATAGACTGTTGTGCGGATTGCACGTACAAAATATTACGAAAAAATATTACTAGGGATGTTTGTAAATGGAATCTTGTTCGACAAGTCTGACACGCATCTGTAGCAAATAGCTAATGATAACGGGCTACGTATACCGCATCCATTACTGTGTATTTCCCAAGGTAGTGAAAGCGTCATGACGAACGTGAATTGTGAGAGGCTAATGTAACCTACGCGGGCAGTGGCGG
The DNA here is from genome assembly GCA_011762755.2 of Epimenia babai. Lineage (NCBI taxonomy): Eukaryota > Metazoa > Mollusca > Solenogastres > Cavibelonia > Epimeniidae > Epimenia > Epimenia babai. The sequence goes on along the minus strand of WURV02187903.1, from coordinate 7,567 downwards.
AATGAAAACGAGCAAGGTTCTCCGGCGAGCCGAGGTGCCACAAGCTTTGACCTTTCAAGATACCGAAGTTGAGAATTAATCAAACGGATTAATTGGCAACATTTACTCATTTAGTGCAATGATGTGGCCTGTACAGTGTGATCTACTGTTGTCGGTCACGTTGTTATAGCAAGTAACCCATGAAATCAGAACACATAGGCGTGTTCAAGAAATCTTTCTGACTAATTTGATTCCGTAGAGGATCTACCAACAAAATTTCAGCCACGTGTTCGGCTAGGTTCAGAAATAGGCTGATTAACAAGGCAATCGTTGCGTAGTCCAACATTTGTTGCCCTCTATAATACAAGCCTTTGTGGATAAGAGAACACAATAAAGGTATTTGCTGCACTTAGTAAGCGCGGGGGCAAACACCTACTGTGAAAAAACCACCTAGTATGGGCTAAAAAACGACATTCCATACACGCTACTAGTTCCAAACGTATACAGACGGGCCACATATGTCGCACACTCCGTTTAGTCAGTTAAAGACTATTTTCATTTGGATGACGACAAAGCGGAGAGGTAAGCGACATAAAGACTATGCATTTGAGGCACAGCCACGTCAGCAGGAAAAAGCCCTAACAGAACCATACTGCAAGGGCTACCCAGACCGCTGTGGACACATAGGGTTTAAGGGTCTTTCCGCCCGAAAAAAACGCCATATGTGGCTAGAGCGGGAATTGAATCAAGGGTCCTCTGGATTCAAAGTCATGAGGACTACCTGAGTGAGGTTCCATAGATATCATTTTCAAGATGTACGTTAATTGTTGTCCTCAGCGTTGAAGACACATAATATGCACTCATCTTAAAAATTGTCGAGAACTCCCCTGCATTGTTTTGGTTGGATTGATCGGGGTTTTAGCTGTATAAACTATATATGTGTGAAAACAATCCTCAGGCAAAAAGTAAACTGAAGACAAAAATTGCATTACGAATCAGGCAAAACCCCAAAGAAGAATGTGTACTAGTCAACGATAATTTTGCACAGCGTGTACAAGCGTGCCTTCAACGTCGAGAGCAACATTTGTCGGAGATCTAAAAAAAAACTATAAAAGTTAAGCAATCTAAATCAGGTAAGTACAATTTTACATAAGATGAATTTGAAATTTTAAAACTTTTATAGGTTAAAACTTTAAAAAATTCTTCCTGCGATTAAAATTTCATTCTAATAGTGCTTTATAATTATACTATAATAATAGTATAATAATACTATATTATATAATAGAAACCTGCCTATGATAGCATCAGCGAATAGATATTAAATCAGATATTGGATTATAGGGCGAGTGAGTTACTGCCTCCATTCCACTTCAAACGCTCATTTTTCGTTCATGCCTATACGTCAGGGTGGGTGGTGAATAGCATACTACCTGTGGCGTCTGGGTAACGTTGGTAGTATTGTTATGTAAGAACTTCTTCATATCAACGTGTCTGTGTATCGCATGCTTTGGGGTAGTCTATATGGTGGTAATAACGCGGCTATCTCGTTATAGCATTGTAAATAAACCCAAAACATCGTAGTGTTAGCGGAGACTTCCATCCGAGCATACGTACATACCCACATATCTACCTAAATAAACCTACCTACACACACTCACGTACGACGTACATACATATGTACATACATACAGACGGCAGGTACGGGGTTGCGATGCAAAAGATTTTCGTCACTTGATCGATCGCTCCATCACAGACCAGACATGTTCAATGATATTTGCATCCGGGCTTGTGGACAACCACAACCCGTTGTGACGACGAGGATGTCGGCGAGAAACTCGGTTAGCAATAGATAGCGATATACAAATTTAGTGAATGGTTGTCAAATTAAAAGCGACAACGGTTTGTGAGATATTATTTTATTGATTCCGTAAACTAATGTCACCTTCACAATCGTTTTCACGCAATAGGTTTTAAGGGGAATTTTAAATAATCCACTCAATATTGGAAAAGCATGATGATAATAATAATAATAATGGGGTTGGAATAATATGTGTGATGATTTAGTGAAACGAATCATAATTCATTTTTGATATCTCTATGTATACATGTACACTATATTAACATTTCATGCAAATATACTGAAGTAACCACAAGTGTGTCTATAACGAAAGATTATAAGAAATTAATATTTATAAGTTCGTTGTACCTGCCAAACCTGGTTGAGAAAAATGAAACATCATATAGCTTAACAGCTAATATGGCTACCTTTTGCAGCAATGAAAGCAACGGCCTCTGAAAATTTAAACAAAACATGATTAAAATGCATTGTAATGCAATAGGCAAAATCTCATAAAAAGTATGTCTTGAACCGGCATCTTTACGACAAGAGAAACTTCTGCTGTCGTAACGAAATTGGGGACATGTCAGATGTTTGACAAAATACATATAAAAATTTGTATCACATCACCGCGGACGAGACGTGGGAACTCAGAATGTAATGAAAATAATGCTTAGTATAAACAAGCCCAAGGTTATGAAGACCCGGAAACACATAGAAGTTAACTTGAAACTCCGCTCTATGTCGAAATGAAAGCCAATGATTACCGTTTAATAAGAGTGTAATCCAAGAGAATGTAATTTCTCCTATAACCACACAATAAACACCATTTTGCACACAATACAAGACGGTCAGTAACAGGAGGCGGACATCCCAGATATAAACTATTGCAGTAATCTCCTATTAATGTCCCTAAGAATAGACGGTAGCGGCAGCAATCTCTGTGATATATGGACGTATGCATGATGTAGCGCGTGTGGGTCAGAAATTATCCCTTCACAAATTACTTACACATTTCGCTAACAACAGATTAAAACTAAATATGAGCCCTAGATAACGGGTTTATCTGACGCAGACACCTCGCTTCCAATCACCACACCCGCAGACTCTGACTCGTTTGAACAACCATCCATTGATTTTCATTTAAAGTGGCTGATAGTTTGGTGTTATCACACCGTACGTATAATCGACATTCATCAGCATATATACAGCTGATGAATCAGATCGTGCCATTTGATTACATGAAGATAACAGATAATATATAATATACATATATTCACCTGGCAATTCTTTATTGTCCACGATGTTAGTCACCAAAGGAGTATAAGAATCGTGAATCTAATGATGTATGGACTTTCAAAATATGCCTTAAACACTTAAGAAACACTTACATCCAAAAACATGGTGCTTACTCTGTTCTCATACCTGCAAGCAAGAAAAGATAGCTTGCTTACCTTGGTAATCAGAGAACGAGCACCGTCTTATAAATTGTAATGTTTTGCAGTTAATAATTAAATACAGCTCGTGCAGTTACGTGATTCAGATATTAGCCAAACTAACGCAATCAGGTTTTCATCTATCTAATGATGAACATATTTTTTCCCTATTTTAACTCGGTTGACGGCAACAATTCTGAAAATTACCGAAAAAGCATGAATAAATTAAAAAATTTATTATTACTCTAAGTTGTGCGGCCCATTGGTGCTTGTAATATAATCATCACGTTATTTGTATCCTTTGATCGTTTGCTAACGATGTAAGTATTATTCCCATAAACCGTGTGTATATTTTTCGGTGTTTGTAATGGTTATACTTTATATGGTTACTATAATTATTAATATAATCATTCACCACACTGTATATTGTAAAGGAGTTGGCACGAGTTGCGTGATAAAGTTTCTTCTTCAATAGATTCGATTACCCTAAAACAAATTATGAACGTAAACGAGTTTGGGTCAACGATTTCTATTTGTTAAAATGCATGCCATAATTCTAGAGATTTCCGGAATCCTCTAGTCACCTATATATAAAAACGTCACCGGCGGCTTAGTATAATAATTCTAGGGTATTGCTTAATAAGGTAAAGTGTTAATTCTTCGCAGTTATAATTGTAGATCAAGTTCCCTAGACCGACTAGTACATTTCAGCATATTTTCGTGTTAGAGCATATTCGATGAAAGAATAAATTTAACATAGATAAAACTCAAGAGACATTCTATGTCCCAGATAATTATTTCCATAACCGACACCAAGTATGGAATGTGTGTTATTCATTGATTTGTGTTATGCATGTTTTGTGAATATTATATAATCCTCATTATTGCACATTTCTTAATTATTGTGTATTCAACATTTTAGACAGTTTTTGCTTAGCCATACGGTTTTTAGTCGGACTGTCTTTCTGTAGTATATTAATAAATGCATAATTAAGAGCCTACGCAAAGACAATGTAATAATTAGCAAATGGATTATAAGCGAAAAATAACTGACCGGAACATGTTGCCTTGTTGAATTTTAGAACTTTGAACTAGGGCAATTGGACGTTCAAGAAATAGACTTACTTAAGAATATGTAATGGAGGTGAAGATAGGTGGATTCTCATATTGTTTCTTGTGGTCATAGACTTGCTCTTTTGGATTGTACATATGTTCAAATATTAATTTTATTGTCTATCATGCTTGTACATATATATACATATAAATATATAACAATGGCACTCCCGTTTCAACACAGTAGTAGAATTGCAGTTCAGTTGAATTAGACAACTTCTCCACTACTTATTTTCTACCACATAAACTGAGGGTTTGTAATTAATAGGTTGTTTTCCCCGTAAAAAGCACATATTCACGCTAGTGTGTCTCCGTTTCCTCGATGATACTGATATCTTTTTCCCGGATATATGTATCGTTTCGCCCTTGGGGTTTATAGTACAGCACAATTGTAATGTTTTTATACAACTTTTCGAATCTCTCACATTGTGAGTAAAAGGTTTTGACACCCAGGTAACCACCATCACCACACAAATTAAATCATGGAGGGAAATAACTAGTCCTGGCATGAAAAAGTGACGTTAACAAAATCACCTACATATAGGCCCAATAGCATATTGTATTTAGGTGATGACGATCACGTAGTACAATTCAAATCATCAGTTTAAACATCAACGATCAAGGATCTCCCCACATTTCATAATATGGCGGCTTTGTCGTAAATTGACATTTGACAACGGGTCACAAATACCGCAGAAGGCAGTAATAGAGATCGACATCACAAAAATATAAATATAGTTATACAATTCATATTCCATGAAAACATATGTGGAGAATACAGAAAATAATAGTTTTATGTCTCATTCACATCAAAAATAAAACGTAGCGCCATACCAGACGATAAAATGAACATTTTTAACGCGTGTTAAATGAAATCTCACATAGTAGAAAAGGTGTTACTTTTTCGGATATTTTTTTATATAAATAATATAGTAAATTGCATCTTTATTTGTTATTCATATAAAATCACCCTCGGGGAAACTGCGTCGTTACATGGTTGATGGTGTGCCGTCTTCATCGACCGCACTTTCCACGGCATGTATTGTAGCAATACGTCTGGGGCATGTCGTGGTCGGTATAAGTGTTGTTAAATCCACTGTTGATATCGATTAGATTTATTAAGTTATTCAAGATCTCATCAAGCCTGCTATATAAAATCCTGACTTGCCGGCATTCTCATATGGTTGTACCATCTACAGCATACAAGACCCAATTAACGCGCATGTCGAGGGCAGATGTGAGGAGTGTGGCCTCCATGCTCACTGCACTCTCCGAAAACACTATGAGAAACACAACCTCATACTATGAATGTAGCCATCCATCCATGCGTGCCAAATGACTCTTCTTTATCATTTTGGCGTGTGTTTTGCTTACTTGAATGTCATCATCACCGTCACCGTCGCCGTCGCCGACACCGTCATCGTCATCGTCATTATTATTATTATTATTGTATTTATAGTGCATCTTCAACTAACTAGTTATCAGTGACACTACAATTACAATTACAATGGTAATACAACCTTGTATACACAAAAAATGAACAGAAAATATAACGGTATGTAACAAGTAAAGCGTAATTGACGCTTTACATAGGACGCGATACATAGGGCAAAGATTCCTAACAAAATACTTGAGAAAACCCGATTTTGTTTGAAAGAATCGCAGTGATCATGATCTAATGTAGTCTGTACAGATAAAGGGAATAATAACCTGCGATGGCTAAGATATCATACACATAATTCAACTCCACATTTGCCCCAGTTAGTGGTGAGAGATTTTCTGGCACATGCGATTCTTTATGGTCAGCCCTTTTATAAATAAATACAAGCCTACAAAAATCCACTACATCGTCCTTGATTCATGTCTCTGTAGTTAATGGTCAAATAAATTTTCCCACTTATTAATGATGCATTGGGTTTACTTTCGACATCGTCTGGGCGTCTTTGCATTTCACTTGTTAGTTAGTTAGCAATAGGCTGATTACTAAGGTAATCGTTGTGTAAGCTATTCATGACCGTTCACAATACGAGCCTATGTGGTTAACACGACAAACGGAATAGCCTCACTTATAAGGGGAGGGGGAAAATACAATGAACAACCCATCGAGTCTGGGGAGACAATTGACCCTCTTCCATTCACGACACTGGTTCCAAACGTCTGCAGACGGGCTACATATGTCGCCCACTCCGCTATGTCTATGATAGTTAATGGTTACTTACAGTGGTATGACGACATGGCGGGGAGGTAAGCGACATAGAGAACATCCGTAGAGCATCTGAAGCACAGCAACGTCAGCGGAAGAAGCCCCAACAGAACCGCAGTGCAAGGGCTACCCAAACCTAATTGGTTTAAGGCGCTTTCTGCCAGAAAAACGCCCCAGGTAGTATACTGGCTACAGCGAGAATTGCACCAGGGTCCTCTGGATTCAAAGTCGAACCTCCAATCATTACGCCAACGCCCTCCCCCCCCCCCCGCACGAAAACAGTTTGCAAAATAATTCCGTTTGAATATGCACTGACTACCGTATTATAAACTAACTCTATGCAAGGTATCAGGTGCGCCGGAATCGAAATGTTAACACGTTAAGATTCGATCATTAAACTTTGATGTCAAACGTCAACTGTTCTACCGTTGATGCAGTCGTCTCGTGCAGAATGTTTCCACATCAAAAACAACGCGTCAACCGGTACCCCTTTAGGGGCACTTTATCCTAACCCAGGTAACTATATAAAATGATCAGCGCAAAATTATCTTGTTTAGTCGCAAGTCGGGTAGGAATCTTGTTAGCATCGACGTATTTCGGCCTGTGTATCTTAACAAAGATCTATTATCAAAGCCTGACAACGCCGTTTTGCTAGCCGCGGGAGTTTTAGCGCTCGGCACGAGATTTATTAGTTTCGCCCGAGAAAACACACAAGAAACATCCGATAGCGAAGATCTGCGTGCGGCCATTTGATTGAATTACACATTCCCAGAGCAGTGCCCTGTTGTCTGAGACAGTATATAAGAACAAATCTTTCCCTTGCGCGCTGCCTGTGTGGTTTTTCGGGTTGATAAAACTATGCTTCTCTTTACTTGGTGGTTCAGGCTTAACATAATATTGCCATAATATCGTAATTTGCCTATTGGCGTATCAGTGAGAAATTTCCCCTACCATGTAACAGAATTTATCGTCATCCTTTTATATATTCTAATATATATA
>WURV02187892.1:0-12672 GCA_011762755.2 Epimenia babai | reverse complement strand
GCTCACACACTCAAGGTAGCAGTTAATCGAGTGGTAGGGGTACTCGACTCATAACCGAAAGGTCGTGGGTTCAAAACTGCCCCCTTGTCGACTTTTCTGCAATGATCCTTAGCTAGTCATTAATCCCTGAATGCTGGAGTAAAACCACCTCTAAAAAGGTAGACGACTGATATCATCTTTAACGGATGATATACGAATGTCGAAGGTATTGTATCTCCGGTAAAAAGTTGCTATTAATATTCATTGTGAACTGCATCTGAAAGCCATAACTGGATGACACTTGCGCCATCTGAATGTTCTAGTTTACCTGTTTACCTCAAAAAGCATTAGTGTTCAATACGACACTCTATACAATTAGAAAAATAATCTTGAAAAATTACTAGCTCAAACTTGAAAAAGAAATGATGTACTTACCAGCTTTTTTGCCTTCTTTGGCATACATAATTTCCTGCTGATACTGTTGGCTTTGAGACATGAGGCTGAAACAAAAAAACGTAAAAAATTTACATTGCATATATATTCGTACATATTAATAACGAGTGCGTGAATGAAACTATATCAAATTATACATTTAGCAGGAAATTTCTCTTGATACAGGCAAGAATTTAAGGCATTATTAAAATATTCCAAATATAAAAATATACACAATTCAAAGTGTATTTTGAACAAGTTCAAAAACATAATTACCTTAAATGTGCTCTAACACATTCTTTGTATTTTACAGCTCACAAATAATAATGCATTTTTGCATTTGCAAACTGATTATGGCATGCCAAAGCAATCCCTGTAAATTGACGAGAGCATCTGGCAAGGAAATATCAAAAAATCGTTACTCCATCACATAATGAATATTAAGATGATATAAAATTATAAAACATTATTAGTGTGCAATTTTTAATGAAGTTTATCTGGAAGTTAAACTGCAATGTTGTTGCAACAAACAGGATTTTATACATAATATAAATTATGGACATAATTTAATTTTATTGGCTGATAAAAACAAATTGAAAAATGGCATGGATTTAATTGAATAAAACATCTTTTATAGTACATTTTTAAATTATAATAATAATATTCAGACATCTATATAGCGCATTCATGGCACACGCCGCCAAATGACGCTTAACATTAACCTTTCAACACTAATACATAAATGATAAAAATACTCTAATCTTTAATGTACATATATATATATATATATATATACAATGCAAACTATTAGTTATCAGTGCTACTTTTGGAGTGGTTTAATCAAAAGGTTTTGAGATCCTTAGTATCTGTATAAGAACAGCGTGTCGATTAACAGTTTAGATAGGTTTCATAATCCGACTAAAATTTATTTTCTCATACCATGTGGTTCATAATGAGGACATAAACAGTTCATTCACAAAGCGCGATATAGCCTAGCCACTTCTTAAAATTTCACACATATTTGGGACATGCTTTGGGAAAATATCCCGTTGATATAAATATCATGATGTATACAACTAAAATGCGCGATAAAACAAATGAATGATCTTTGTTTCTAAAAAACGGATATATAACTGCATTCTGCACTTAAGCAGCTCAGGTGTACATACCTGTTTTACATATGTGGCATTTTTGAATTTGAAATTATCTTTAAAACTTTATATTTTTATTTCCTTATTGTGATTGAAGGAGGAATCAATACAATTTCTTCAAGCTGTGTTACAAAAACACAGGACCTAAATTTGAATTATATTTTAATTACACAACCTAGTAATGCAGCAACAAATAGGCAACTCTTGTGCAGAACTAATCACAATGCGGGTAAGAAATTGTAACAAACTTAAACTTACAGATGTATTCTAGTCAACCGGTACCGTAGCCGCTAGCCGCGTGATATTTAGATGTCGATCTCCTGACAATTTGATAAAACTACATTATGATAATGTGAACCTCCTTGCCTCCCCATCAGCGTTATGGCTATTACAAGTTTTTGATTATATTACAAAGACCAAGACTCTCGAAGAGTTTTAATAAAGTTAGGTTGCAGGATCGACTGTGTGCCGCTGCAGCAACTAGCAAGTCCGTTCGCGAACTTAATTGAAACTGTCGGAAAATGATGAAAAACAATTGACAACACAAAAAAGCTTTATAAATCGCCTATTCTCTTGCAAAAGTGGGTACTAAAAGATGCAAACATTTTCCTTATTAAATCCGCGACCTTTAGCCGTAGATCTGCAAATTTTCCGATAATTTTGCAGACAACTGTTGCAGAAAATTTTCCTCGCAATCATTGACCGCCCCGTACAAAACCTGAGATATAAGACGACTACATTATATTGCGTTTGATCCAAAAGTGATCCGGTTCGTTAGGGTAGACCTGTCGGTTCGCCGAATAAAAAAAAATATTTTACAGTATTTACTATTACTAGTAATTTTATAATTGATTATTCAACCTGGATTGCATTTGAACCCAAATGTATTTATGTACAGGGCCCCATGGTCAACAAGGTATTGAAATTCATATAAAAGGCTTAGGTAAACATATTTAAAATAAGGAAGACAATGACTTCACGTGTGTTGAGAACATTATTAGTCTCCACATTAAATGGTGCACAGAATAGCAATTTCACGATGTGCACTTGAAAAAATAAAATTAAGTATTGCACGCTGAAAATAAGCTGAATTTACGCATTTTATAATTAAAAACAGTACATTTTGCTACCTTGTTTTAAAATACCGAATTTATAGTTGCACACATTTACTTGGCATCACGAATCTGCGCATCATATCATTCATAAGGCTAATGGAAATATCCGAAATTTGAGCATTAATTTCAGTAATACAAGTCAAAAGGAAATTATTGCACTTGCGTACTGTCACATTTCTCCTTATATGTGCATCATCAATATATACTGCGAATAGGAGTAGTAAAAGAAGGTAAAATAATAATCTCCCATTACTCGCATTGCATCTCGTAAAATGTATATGGTTTATCGCCCTTTATTAATGGGTCGTATTATATTTTTTACGTCCGCTGTTTTATTAGAGTTCCACAAATCTAATTGGCAAAATGGTCTATAAATCGTATGTCTGTCTAAGAACGTTTTTAAATGTACGGATTTAATTTTTTACCACGGTACTTTAATTGCCATTGACTTGACTTCCTCCTATCCCACATGTGTGGTATGCAATATATAACAGTAATTATATAAAAAAAACGAAATGAAAAAGTAACGCCTTATTAAATCACTAAAGTAAAGATTTACACAAATCCATTCACTGCGTCCGTCACTAAACCGGCCGATTACACTGTTTTTATAACCGTAAGTTATTTACATTTATTATTATTTTTGTAACATTTCTTTTTCTCCATATGAAATTAAATTAATGTACTTATTAAAAGATCTGTCAAACACACTTCACATGAAACAATAGACTAAAGCTCTAAGACTATGATGTAATTTCCTAAATTATATAAAATTAACACCTAACAGTATACCGGTAATACAGATCAATGTTAGATACATTGATGTACATTTACACTGAGTATGAAATAGATAACAATGTTGAATAATACATAATACATCCATATTATGGTCTGACTTCATTCCCTTGTTTTTATTACGAGTCTGTTTGCTTGTGGCGTAGTCTTATATTCATTACATAGCCAAAGATGCTTATTACTGAGGCATAAACCTCGTTAAACAGATTATTAGACTGCCAATCGCTATTTCAGACGACAATTAGCCTAAGAAGGTTTACAAATAGGAGATAATATTATGCTTCCGAGTACACGTATTTTGACCTTCAAAAGTAGCCTATCAGAGTATCGAAGTATATATAGTAGCTAAACAATACGCGATTTGTTACAAATTGTACTGCACGCTCTCATACGTGAGCGGCATCTGGATCTTTGATAACGCGCGGAAAATATTGGCAGTCAAACAAAACAACTCAACTTAGTCTGACACCGTCATACATTCTAGACATCAACCAATGTATTTATAATAACTACAAATCTTCTTGCCACACTAGCGTTATACTGTAGAAGATATTGAGAGATTTTCTAGTGCTTCGCGTAGAGTGAGTTGCAGAAACGGCTTGTGCCGCAACAAACTATTATTATTATTATCATCATTATTATTAATAGTAGTAGTAGTAGTACTTTCAGAATAAGAGAACAATGTTATTCCCTAATGTCGGTACGCTGTGGTGGATTAATAATAGTTCAGTGAAATTAGCTAGGTGTTGCTAGTGCAGTAGAAGTATGGACGCGAATCGAAGAAGTTCAACGCCGAACACATCGGGCAGACTCGCTCGCGCAATGGCGCACGCACACGGACCTGAATTACAACGAGTTCGGGTAGGATAGTGAAATATTGTATTTTTTATTACTAATTGAAAGTAGCCATTATATATGACGTGATTATTGTACAGTCAAAAAACAACTCAAAAACTGGAGAACATGAATTTAGAGATTTTTTATATCACACATACTATGTATACGGTTAATATTAGTGGCTGGACGATTCACGCGCGTACATACAAACACACTTTTTAAATTCTTCTACACATACGCCCCCACGACATCGCTCCCCACCCAAACTTTTCCGTACCCAATCCTTGTACAGCTCACGTACCGGCACCTGAAGACATTTTCGGACGTACGTATCCCTACGCTTATCTGAGTGTACGTAATTATTTCCATTAGAACTACGATAAGGCCAGTCAGAAATCGCTAAGTTCGTAAGTACATACATGCACCTATGTCCGCATATGAATACAATAATTAATGATGAAAGACAGTATTCGTATCACAGTGTGTTGTAACATTAAATAGAACTCATATTGTCAGTAGTCTCTTCAAATTTCGTTCACTCTAGACGGTCATAATTAACAAACAAGTATAAAAATCCATATAGTATAATGTTGATGTTTTAGTTCCGAGACGATATGGGTCTTGAGGAGATTCCGGAGGTCGCACCCACTTACGATCGAACTTCAACGCCCCAACGACGCACAGATCTCGTTCGCTTCCTCAGCCAAGAGGCCGTACGTATAATGCGACCTAATACCGGCTGTATGTGCTGTATAAACAGCACTCTAATGACCAATGTCAAATGGTCATCTTTATTGACACGATATGGAATGTGAATGGAATAAAAGTTTTTAGAGTTGGTTGGTTACTGAAGTTATCTAATAGGGCTCGCTAGCGTCGATTCTCGCCCCTGTGGCGTCCATTCTGTAAATACGTAGAATCAAATCAAATCAAAAACCTTATTCAATACAGCATGCAATATGGTATAGGATATACTACATAAAACACTATTCATTACGTCTGTTGATACATTGACACATGATAACATGAAATATAATTTATATTATCAGTATTGTATAGAAATGAGCTAGGAGTAGTGCCATGATTACTACCAATTTTGGGGTAGTAAAGACCCCATTATCCGTGCCCCTGGAGTAGTATTTAACAGTTCAAGAATGTCGGTAAATGAGTATGATAACTATTATTATCATAGACCAATTAAGATGATAGCAAAGAGAGAAGGTGAACATATACATTGACAAGGTAACATTCGCTAGATATAATTGTCATCTCATTCTTGCACAAGGATAAAAAATAATTATATCAGCATAAAAAATATATCGCTAAGAGTAATTAAAGCATATTTTACAATAAAGAGTAATTATTTGCAAATTTTACAATATGGTGTAATAAGTAATGTTTATTGCTAGGAAAAGGTACGGTGAATGTAACTGAGATGCAATCAATGTAACATCTAAAATCATGTCGCCCTATTGAATGATATTGATATATCGCTCACTTGATCGTATACTAATGATATATCGCTTATCTTATTGTGTGCTAAGAATAATTATGTCGCTTTAGGTTTGTTTGAATGATGCAATAGAAGCCGAGTATTAGGGTCGATTGTCCAAGTTATCCCATAGTTTAATACCTGTTATTGAGAGACAAAGGGATTTGGCAGTTTCTAGGTTGCCTCGTGACGGATTTGCTTACACTCAAGTACCTACTTAGGGATTCTCGGAAGGACCATACGGTTATATACCTTGTACATGAAGCAACAGGAACTGAAGAATATGATTTTTTCAGATTTAGTAGATTGAGTCCCGTGAACATTGGCTGTGTTGGAGTGAATCTAGGGACATTTCCAATAATACAAATAAAAATTGTTTTTTGATAGACCTGTGAACGGGTATACAACCAACAGTGTACAGTAAAATATTCGTAATAAATGAGAGACCTTGAGTAAGTGATCTATTAAAATTGTGGCGGCAAGAGATTGAGAAGGACCACTAAAACTGTGAAGAACATAACTGCGATCGATTATATGGGAGATGTACTATACGGACACAACAAATAAACTAACACTTCGGGTAGGCGGAATATCATATATACTAGTTTTCAGATATACAAAGTATACAAATATCGGTGCTATGAGCAATACAGTTGTAGGCTACCCCACCAGTGAGTAATGAACTTAAACTGTATCATGTAACAGACACAGTAAGTGCAATTGTAAACTATGGACCGCAGAAGTGTGACATGATAATTTTGCAGAATAGAGATAGATGACTGGAAGCACCGTTGTCCTGAAAAGGTCACAAAATTGTTGAGTATTTGGTCTGGTATATTAGTAGTTTTTGATATACATGGATGGATCTTTAGTTGGTGAAAAAAGGACATCACAGTATGATATAATGAAATTCATCAGCCATGTCACGTGACGCGCATAAGTTGCTAAATCTTAGCTCTCTAGTTATATTAACATAAATTGTGCAAGAGGGTGAGGACATAACGTCTGCTCGCCAGCGCTGTAAAAACTGGTCTTTAAGTATCGTTTTTACATGGGACCTAAATGATGTTATGGAGTTGAGAATACGCTGGTTTAACCACATGTACGTATTGGTTTCTTTTGCATAGAAGACATGTTATCGATTCGATTGTCGTGGGTATTCCCCCCAAATTTCGCAACAGTAATTGAAATAAGGCAGTCCGTGAACAGTATAAAGTATGTAAAGTGCTGTGACTAACGTGTATTTCACTTTATACATGATAGACAGATATTAACAACCTTGCTTTTGACATCAATATATTTATCTTTTGGAACACTGCACCCATTCGTATTGCAAATTATTTTCCTAAGCATAATGTTGTTCAGAATTTTAGGTAACAACCAAATGTAGTGACAACTAAGCCTATTTTCTCGTTTGGCTAAAATACCCAAAAATAAATCAAATTTTGTTAAAAAGCAAAATACTGAAAATATTTATGGATTCGAAAATTATTTTTATGTTATGTTTTATGTGGCTTTTTTGTGCAACCCTGTAATTGTGTACATGCAAGATGACCATAAAATCACCCTAACTATTATTACTTATTGGTAATGCTATGATTACGTGTTTTTATTATTACTACGCTATTATTACTTATTACTATGTTACTAGATCTGTAATGGATATTTCTTGTGAAAAGTGGTTAAAAAAAACTCTTGCTATTATTACTCATTTGTATTATATTGTCATTTGATACTCAAACAAAATAAAATGTGTCTTAACCATTCAACCAATCTCAATACAAAGTACAGAGGTAGAATACTATAAAAGTGAAATGTTCAGTGCTGGCAAAAGGAGTACTGTGAGTAGACTAATGTGTCACTCAATAATATTGGAATTGATAATCTTAAAACGGGCGATTATAATTTCATCTGTTCGATTTTGTCGCTTTCTACCGACACAGTAGACACTAATTCAATAGAATTATTATGGTAGTGGTCGGTAAAAATATGAAATTGAACAGCAACTATAATTTGCCTCTCAATCAGATCAGCTCTTCGTCCTCATATTATGGCACGCTGCGCTAGTAATTCGAGGTTAATCGTTTATTAACACAAAGATAACTTAAGCAGTTACTATAGGCTCGTTTTATTTACAAAAATGACTCGTATGAACATGAGAAACACTAATCAAAAAGACAGTATTTGTATACGACGGAGTAAGCAAGAATGAACCGGAAGTAGAATGCAACGCCTGATTCAAAATGGCGGAAAGCGAAGAAAATGCAGGCTGGCGAACCCCATTTTTAGGGAGATACATCTCTTCCCCCCGAAAATAATGGATCGATGATAGATGTAAAATTACTCTTGTCAGTTGGAATTTGCATAAAAGAATAAAAGTTGAGAGCGACGAGCACATAGAAAGACAGATGGATGCTGGTATTTCTGTGAGACTTAGCTAAACTATGCCAACAGAGTGCTGTTATAATTGGCCAAATTAATTCTAATAGCTAGTCATAATAGCAGTAGCATTTACGTCGTCCCGCATTTATCTCTACATCGCCACTGTGTCGCTCTAATGGCGACAGCCGATAAATTTATGTGAGTCTGTTCTCATATTTAGGGAGCAGAACAAACAGATTAAATGGATTGCCGTTATATGCCCGAGTGAAATCGTTGTTAATAAAGGCTGTATAATAATAATACATAACATAATCATATAATTAATTTCATCATGCTTCTATTTTCTGAAAGGATAGGTCCGAAGGATTCTTGCGACATTTTAGTTTTCCATGTGACCAAGTTTGAAATCCGTGGTGATCAGCGGGAATCGCGTTAGGGCGACTACTGTATTTTATACCTTTGAAGTTTGTGTAAAAAACTCAACTCATATATCATGCAATTCCATGACGATAATAAAATGTAATAAAGTTGCAATGTTGGAAATTACTGCAAAGCGCGGGTAATTCGGTAATTTGGCAAATCGTCATTGATAGCAATCTGTTCATTTTACAATAGCGCAAAGTAGTAACAGAGGTGGCTTCAATAAATAGAGTTCGTGTATGATGTAACCGACTGCGATTTCACGATTGATGAACTCGTGTGTAAACAAGCTAATTAATTCGTGCTGTTTTATCTCTGTTCAGCGTTAATAATGCTGATTATATATTTCGCTTTATTTCAGACTAATGCGATATTACAATGTCCATAGTATAATAATTAAAGCCTGACGAAAAATACATATTTATATACATCATGGACACACATCGTGCTTGCCACGTCTACATTAACGATATTTATATCATAACCAACTACATTACTATTTCCATGTGATTCAAGCACGATTTTATATTCTCATCCCATCATGCTGCCTACATTCTGCTACGTCATTATGTAATGTCTAAAATATTACCAAGCACGAAGCGTTAAGTACCGATTGTCTGTCGACATCTTGATTCATGCCGCTATTTTGATGGCTCGACTGCATGATGGTGAACACTATGCGTTTGGTCTAATCCGCTTAATGCTGTTTTAAGGCTGTTGATTTTTTATTTACTATTATATAAGATGTGGGTTACCGTGGTAGCCATATCGTATAATGCAAAAAGTGAAGGCAACACCTTATTGACTAACTAAGCCAATTTAATGTTAATCATAGCCTTAGTTAGTCAATAATCTCCTACCTTAACTTTACGTATCATAATGTTACGAGCCTCTAACATTATTTTGGCTGAAATATTCCCCTATTTTACGTGACCGAGGTGTTTTGACCGTACCGTTCCTTTAAGAAAATTATCTGCGGGTGGTTATGTTATGATGCGGAAAAAAAGCTCTCTGATATACAATTTTAATGTAACATTGGACTGAAACAATAAATACGTGTTTCCAGTTCATACGACGCGGAAATATATTTAAATATATTTATTCAGATGTTGTGATAATCCAAAACGTATATATCTGTCGAATACATAAACACACTCCGGATTCCGTACGTATATCAAACAGTCGTAATTAGCACTTGCATGTATTAACTAAGAGAATGTTTATCAAATATTTTTTACTGTTTCACTTTTCTGTTGCCGATTTCAGAATCGGTTTAATAATAGGTGGAATGCTCCATTGCCATGGTTACCATAGCCAAACAAAACAAGAGATATTAGAAAATAACTAAATTCGTTTAGGCGTAAAATGCGGTATTACGTAACCGTAAAGTGGTGTGTGTAGTGACGGTTTGAACAGAATTCGTTGTATTTCATGGTACATCATTATAATAGCGTTCTGAGGATCCATCCTGTACAAATATTCTTTGATCAACAGACGGAGCAGATAAAAGTAAAGACACAGGTAAATGTAAAGTATAACATTTATAGACCTCAGGTTCTGCAAATAAAGGCTCTCAAATGCAGTTTATGGCAGCTATTCGGCGCTGATATGGTGCATTCGAAACTCGGATTTTTGGGTTAGAAATGACCTTTGGGTTACTTGATGACTCCAGCGCTCCAACAACGTGATATCTACTCGACTATCCCTCGTATTGTCAACTATAGACACAAAGTAAGATGTTCGCTGGACATGCAGACCCTTGTTTGTAGTACGTGGTTGCAGACCCTTGTGGGTAGTACGTGGTCATCGGTTCCTGAACGTCATCGCAACAAAAGTTCCGAAGCGATGTCACAATTAACAAAGTAAATATTGTGATGGTTTCACTCGACCTTATTCAGTTACCGCTACTTATCTCAAAGAGACGTTATCTCCTAAGTCGCCACCATTATTTATAGTCTCATAAATTTATGTTTTCATTCATCTATGTAGCGACAGTAATCGAAAAGTTTTGATTGCGCAACAATGTTTTGAATGAGACAGCAGAAGAATATGCTATAGAAAACTGTTATAATACGTTGATTTGGGTCGATGAGTACGAATTCTGCGATGAGAGCAGATATATCCACCAGTTACTGTATTCATCATGCAGGTTAGATACGCCGGCACTTTGCCGACGTTGAACAACGGCATAAAATTTGTCAAGATGCCAGCATACGAGGATGCGTGATTTATTTATAAGTACTGTACTACACGGAAATCACCCATACAAATGAGCAATATCAACATGAACTCTCTTCACTTAGCGATTTTTTGGAGTGCACATTTTGACCTTTATATGTGGGGAGTATGTAGATCATTGTAACATACATACGTGATTATTCAAGGGTTTTTTCGTATTCTCACGAACTACGTCGATTGATCTACGCGTAGGAGGTTCAAGATTTCATTTACAATCCAATGTTTTGAATGTATCAGTAATCTAACCATCTATGTCACTACTCTCCCACTCGTATAGAAAAATTATTATAACCATGCAAATAATATATATTATATTACATAATTTGCATGATTATAATAATTTTATTGGCATGGAAATTATGTTGTTTTATCTTTCACTCTCATATGAATACTAACTATTTTAACAATTTAAACAATTTTCTAACAATTTTACTAATTTTAAATCATGACTTTTAGCGTTTTTCGGTACTTTCATCATTGTAAACCACCAGAGAGCATCGTTTCCAATGGTTCATGTTGTATATAAATTCTATTATTATTCATGCAATTTTCGCTATTTATTTCCAAAGGCCCTTCTTCCTTCCCCCATCAAGTTTCTTATTTGTGCACATAAGTCTGAATTAAACTGAACGTAATGTGTATTCCTCATTCAACGCTACATGCACAATTTGTTCCATCGTATCGTGTTAAACGTCAAGGAAGATACCGTCATCGCGTTTCGGACAAAATGTATACCTCCGTTCATAGATGTTCAATTGGCTATATATTACGTATACCCTTGGGAATTTAACAAAATGCGGTCTCTTCAGCTGTCATCCCCTCCTCCAGACCCGGGCAAACCACGGAAACATTTGAAAGCTCTGTTCATGTTGCCTACTCTAGCGAACCGCGCTCACATGGTGAGTGCTGTATTTAGTACATGATTATCTGTCGATCTGTTGTACTGAGTATGGATCCCAGCCGCACGCGCATTAATCTATTAATGATTGTCCAACAATTGCACGTAACTGGTGATACGGATGTGTTTCCTAACTACTCATCCAAATCTGATAATTCCGAGAGCTCATCTTCTCTACATGCCATATTTCACGACGTTGCGCGTATCTTAGTTCGTATTTATCTACAACAATTTAGGTCGTGACTGATTCCATGTTAATTTCGCAAAAACACACTAGAAAAGTTGTCCACAATGCATGCTAAAGGATACAATGCAATAGAAATAACTGTCACCACAGAGCCAGGTATCTGCCAATCATAATTCGTTGTAATTTATTTACTGAACTTAATATATGTTTCTTAGTCACGTATGCCACAAGAAATATTTCGGAATTTAATATTTTCTAATTGACGACTTACAAAGATACCAAAAAATGCAAAGGTATTAAAACTTTCACTCAGTGAGATTAAGTTGATCGCGCGCTTCAGTGTATCATGTATTTTCCGTATTAATAACCATACTTGGGGGCGAAGTCCACTAGATGTTCAGAAACTTGTAAGTCTAGAAGGCGTCATCTACTTGTTTCTCGTATTTCACTAGCAACACAATTTATTAGATGCTCAATGACGAAATATAGCCTATTACATGACATACTTGAACGAAAATGTTCCCGTAAATACAACCAAGACAGACATATGTGTGCGGTGAGTGTGACTTTGCTGTCACTTCAAGATATTTGCTTACAATGTAAGTTACTGTGCAACAGACGCCGCGAAATCCGGATATCGTATTTCCACTTTCGCCTCGCCACGAATCATTCACGGATGCCCATTGCTCAGTGGACCAAAGTCACACACACACACACACACACACACACACACACACATATATATA
>WURV02187881.1:0-12672 GCA_011762755.2 Epimenia babai | reverse complement strand
ATCCGCGCGATGTTAAGTCTGAACGTACGACTACCTTCTCCATAACTGTCGATTTGCACGATAGTATTGGACACGTCATACTAATTACGTCGCAGACGTATCTCGCTATTGTTCTAAACAAACGCACGAATCATTCGAGACCATAAGTCGTTCCCTTGCTGAGTATGTTCCTTTGCTCAAGCCATCCTCTTGAGAATGTGCGTTGGTCAAAGTAGCATCCGGACTAAGGGACGACGAGAACGATATCACAGATAGAAGATACGAGTAAATGAAAGTTTCGATCGTCCTCGTCACCGTCATCGTCAGCGTCATCGTCACCGTCATCAGTATTAATCGTTGTGAGACGTAATACTTTTCACTAGATCTCGGTATTTGTTCTGGTCACGTGCAAGGAACCACGTGTCTTCATTCATCAAATCAAATGTGGTGCCTTTTAAGTCACAATTTTTGTTTTAGCCAAGTTACTTTTTCACTCCCCCTTTGGCTGACTTGTATTCCTCTTAGCTTTGTCAAGTGCATGCTTTGTAGGCGTATCGTGTGGTAGTCTAATTAACAAAGTCAACCGTTTTGAATTAAGAAATTATGGAAGTACTTTATATATAGCGGATCTCGCCATATCGCCAGAGTGCTTGTCGGCCATGAATCACGTTATTTTCCCATTGAGTATGGCATGGTACCTCGTTATTCCATCGGTTATTTCCCCCTTTTTAGCTGTACTTATCATGGTACGAATTTATTGTAGCTACAAAAAATATCTCTCATTGAAGGGAGACAATCCAACGACAAGCGGTACATCAACATATAAAACGGCTCAGGCCAGTATTATTGCCCTTCTACCCCTTTCCTTCGTTCATGTCGTCTTAACCATGATTATATCGGCGTTCGTTGTATATGACATGTTAAAGGGTGACGGGAAAGTGATAAATTACTGGCCTGCGATCCTTTTAACCGTCAATCACTCCGTCAATGTTTACGTCCAGTTTTTATGTAGTAAGTTTTATAGACGAGCTTTATTAGGTTTCGAAGAATAACAGACGTTGTTCGTGTATGTCCCCGTTCATGTACGAGTGTGGATACGAATACGAACCGCGTAGGAGCCAGACTGGCATACAAACGTTTTTTATCAATTTGTTTGGACCTTTTATACTTATTTTATGCAACATTTTCGTTATAATGTCAAATGATTTTAATATATATAATCTTTTTACATAGTAAGTCTTCTGAGGCTTCCGTTTAATGACAAGAATTTCCGGTAACTCGTGTGTCTTTCCTTCTCCTGACTTATTCTTGAACCCTTCACTGTTCTTTAAGGGATCAATCAGTCGCTTCATTTTCTTGTGGTAAATCGTACGACTGGTACACTTTACTCTTAAAATTGGATAAGTGACATGTCTTGTGGGCTAGTGAGATGGTGACACAAGAAGAACATCCATGAAGACGGTGCCAGTGAGGTTCTCCGTTGTCACGTTGAAAAATGAATTTGTCTCCACGTGACTCTGATGATTACCGGATAACCGTTGGCGGATGATCTTATGGACGTATCCGCGCGATGTTAAGTCTGAACGTACGACTACCTTCTCCATAACTGTCGATTTGCACGATAGTATTGGACACGTCTATACCAATTACGTCGCAGACGTATCTCGCCTTCGATCTGAACAAACGCACGACTCATTCGAGACCATAAGTCGTTCTCTTGCCGAGCATGTTCCTTTGCTCAAGCCATCCTCTTGAGAATGTGCGTTGGTCAAAGTAGCATCCGGACTAAGAGACGACGAGAAAGATATCACGGATAGAAGATACGTTTATACACGCGAATAAATGAAAGTTTCGATTGTCCTCGTCACCGTCATCGTCCTCGTCACCGTCACCGTCATCGTTACTGTCATCAGTATTAATCGTTGTAAGACGTAATACTTTTCACTAGATCTCGGTATTTGCTCTGGTCACGTGCAATGAACCACGTGTCTTCATTCATCAAATCAAATGTGGTGCCTTTTAAGACAGACTCTTTGTTTTAGCCAAGTTAGTTTTCACTCCCTCTTTGGTTGACTTGTGCTCCTCTTAGCTTCCTCAAGTGCATGCTTTGTAGGCGTATCGTGTGGTAGTCTAATTAACAAAGTCAACCGTTTCGAATTAAAAAATTATGGATATGATACTTTATATATAGCTGATCTCGCCATATCGCCAGAGTGCCTGTCGGCCATGAATTACGCTATTTACCCATTGGGTATGGCATGGTACATCGTTATTCCATCGGTTATTTGACCCGTTTTAGCTGTACTTATCATGGTACGATTTTATAGTAGCTACAAAAATATCTCTCATTGAAGGGAGAGAATCCAACGACAAGCGGTACATCAACATATAAAACGACAAAGGCCAGTATTATCGCCCTTCTCCCCTTTCCTTCGTTCATGTCGTCTTAGCCATGACTATATCGGTGTTGACTGTATATGACATGTTAAAGGGTGACGGTAAAGTGCTAAATTTCTTGAGCTGGCTCTTGATAAGTGTCAATCACTCACTTAATGTTTACGTTACGTCCAGATTGTGTGTAGTGAGTTTTATTATAGACGAGCTTTATTAGGTTTCGAAGATCAACAGACGTTGTTCGTGTATGTCAGGTAATGACGGCAGTAACGGAAGTAACGTTAACGACGGTAACGACAGTAATAACGATAATAACGGTAATAACGGTAATAACGATAATAACGATAATAACGATAATAACGATAATAACGATAATAACGAAAATGCGTAAATAGATATATCCAGATTGGAGAGTTTAGGATATCTGTTTATGTAGATTCATATGAGTGTCAAATATTGTAGGCAGGTTGCAAACGTGGTCAGAGGGTTTAATGGTTGAGTTTTTAATGGTGATGAAGATGTCTGACAGAGGCGGAGTAGAGAATGGTGAAGAGATGAGCATAAGTTCAGTTTTTGTTAGAGTAGGCCCGTTAAAACGTGCATTAAAGGCGATGAAACATCGAGGATCGATATATGAAAATTTCAAGGCTGCATGGTGACTATGTTTTAGGCGAGAAAACGTGTCTTTTATATAGTTACCAACTCACTGAAAGGTGTTCCCTTTCTCTTCATAAATGGCGCCAATTACGAGACTTGTACAAGTAAAGTAAGAGAAAATTTAAAAATTCACATACAATTTGTTATCCTTGTAGTTTTAGATATTCCAATGTCAAATATTAATTCCTTTAACCAAAAATATTACAAAATCTTTATTATACCAAGAGATATCACATTGGTTGATATAGATTTTTTAACTTATATATCAAATTGTTAACTGAGTTATCGCATTAGTGTATATATAGTAGTTATGTTGAAATTTTTAATTACCATGCATTATTAGAGAGTGTCAAATAATATATATTTGTCTTTGCAATTTACCATTATTGACCCTGCGCCATAGGGAACCTCTTCGCTCGTGTTCGTTTGTGCAAATGCTGTAAAAGGTAAGACGGTGACACCAACATCGTGAAAGGAACATCCATCGACATTGTGGCAGTGAGGCTTCACGTTGTCCTGTTGAAAAACTGAATTGGTCTCCACGTGACTCTGATGATTGCCGGATAACCGTTGTCGCATGATCCTATGGACGTATCCGCGAAAGTTTAAGTTAGCACGTGCGACAGTAAACTCAGTTCACTCGTGACTAATGATGACTGCTAAGACCGTTATACTACCTCCTTCATAACGGTCGTGTTCCACGATAATCTTGGATAACACGTTTATACTCTCTACGTCGCACACGTATCTCGCCATTGTGCTGAAACAAACACGCGACTCATTTAAGTACGCAAGTCCTTTCGGATTTGGAGAACACGTTTACGCGTTTATACTCTCTACGTCGCACACGTATCTCGCCATTGTGCTAAAACAAACACACGACTTATTTGAGTACGTAAGTCCTTTCGGATTTGGAGAATACGTTTACGCGTTTATACTCTTTACGTCGCACACGTATCTCGCCATTGTGCTAAAACAAACACACGACTTATTTGAGCATACAACTCCTCTCCAATCCTGGAAATTTGGTTAATTTCGGTGACCGAGCCTTTGCAGTCGCTTCACCCATAATTTTTAATTCTTTTCCGTCACACATTAGAAAATGCACAGAACTAAATACCTTTAAATCAAACTTGAAAACATTCCCTGTTCTACTGCCTTTTGCGAAGTTGACAGGGGGTAGTTTTATAGTGCAATACTATGCAATTCTCTTATTTTGTGTTTTTCGTGTTTTTCGAATCTGTGCTTTAATATTTTTAGTTATATCTTCTTTATATGTGATCTTAGTGTATATACCTATTTTACTTAGAATTTATTCATGGAATACCGAGTTCGATTATGAACCGTATTCCTTGTGTTTCTAGTTAATAATAATAAATAATAAATAATAGGCATTTAAGTACCCCCCACTCCATGCATGCATGCTCACAGGGTGGTTCACGGTAGAAAAAATTAAGTTACGGTTAAAATTTATATTGTGTAAAAAGATATGAGAGACTATGCTTCTTCTTTCGAGGGGCAAAGCGTTCCATAAAGCGGGCCATGCAAAGCGGAAGAAGCGCTTCCTAGTGGTGACTAGACGACTGTTATCAACTGTCGCTAGCCACTGAGAGGCAGACCTCAGAAAGCGCCCGGGCACATAACCAGAAATCACGTTATTGATGTACGCAGGGCCATAGCAGTGCATAGCTTTGTGAACGAAAGTCAGCACCTTGTAGATGATCCTCTGCGACACGGGCAGCCAGCGTAAATCTACGAGGCGATGTGTAGGACGAGAAAATTTCGATTGCTGGTAGATTACAGGAGCTGCACTCTTCTGGACTCACTGTAGTCAGTGAATGAGAGGGAAGGGGGCACCAACCAAAAGAGAATTAGAGTAATCCAACCGAGACAGAATCAATGAGCAGACAATAGATACAGCTGTATCATGCGGAATGTACGGTCTGATGCGTCTGATGTTGCTGAGCTGGATATCACATGAACGATTACGAAAGAAGATTATGCTGACGAAGTAGATCACATAATGGAGAAAGAAATAGCGTAAAAAGTTGGCCAAAAAGAGACCCCTGCGGAACGTCACAATCAAGAGATCTAGGAGCAGATCGATAGTCACCCACGACAACAGTCTGATGCCTCTCTGACAGGTACGACTTCAACCACTCCAATACCTGTCCTTCAATACCAAACCGCATTGATCCAACCGAGACAGAATCATGGGTAAATGAGATAGAAGAGGGCACCAACCAAAAGAGAATTACAGTAAAACAACCGAGACAGAATCAATGAGCAGACGATAGATGCAGCTGTATCATGCGGAATGTACGGTCTGATGCGTCTGATGTGGCGCAGCTGGATGCAACATGAACGAAATACAAAATTAACTTAATCAGAAAATGAAAGATTCTTGTCAATTATGGCACCTAAATTTCTGGCTGCATAAGACACAAACAGATTTAGAGCCTAAAGTGAGTGAGACCGAGAACTGTTGGTTTGAATGCCTGCGCGAAATAACAACAGCTTCTGTTTTATCATCACTCAATTTTAAAAGATTGTGTGACATCTACGCTTTGAGGTGGCGCAATCAGTCAGAGAGACGATTAATAACCACAGAGGCATCAGCGCTGTTGTCGAACGGAACGTATACCTGACAATCATCACCATACTAAAAGAAATGAAGATTATGCTGAAATGTAGATCAGTTAATGGACACATATAGCGTAAAAAGAAGTGGGCCGAGAGAACCCCGCGGAACGCCACAATAAGAGATCTAGAAGCAGATCGATAGTCACCCACGACAACAGTCTGATGCCTCCCTAACAAGTACGACTTCAACCACTCCAATATCTGGCCTTCTATACCAAACCGCCAGTGAATGCGGTGTAGCAATATATTATGATCGATAGTGTCGAAGGCCGCACTAAGATCAAGCAAAACAAGGACAACGGATGTGGCCGGTTGGTCAAGGTACGCATGTATGTCTGAAGCAGATTCAGTGCTATGATAAGTGCGGTAGGCAGACTGATACGGTTCCAACAAAGATTGACTCTCAAGATAATACGTGATCTGGGTGAAGACAGCACGTTCAGTCACTTTGTAAAGGCGAACAAGCGTCGATACAGGTCGATAGTTCTCAAGAAGTCGAGCATCAAGAGTAGACTTCTTCAACAACGCCACAGCAATCGCAGTTTTCCATTACGGAGGAACGTGCGACGCAGCGAGCGACGCATTGATAATGACCGTGATGAACTGAGCAAGTGACTGCGAGCAACGCCTGAGCAACCACTCAGGAAGTGGATCTGAAGCACTCGACTTACCTCGATGTATAATTAACATGGTATCATCAGTACCAACGGGAAAAAAGAACGAAAAGCGGCTGTTGGTCAAAGACACCTCATCGACAACATTAGCAGTGTCGATGTTGATAGCGCGACAGATATCAAGAACCTTGTTCGAGAAGAAGTCAGCGAACTGTTCAACAAGACACCGCAGCGAATCACACGGTGGAAGCTTAGGCGGCACCGTGCGATGCAGTAGGCCATTTATATTCTGATAGATTGCACCCTGATCGCCGTTACACTGATAAAATTTCTCGCCGAAGTACTTATTCTTTTTCGAGTGACAGGCCGAGTGATACTCTTGGCGAGCTTTCACATACCCATGACGATTGTGTGCAATCGGTGATTTCCTAGCAACAGCTTCGGCTTTGCGGCAAAAACGACGAGCCTTGACGACGACAGATGAAAACCACGGTGACGATGGACAGTCTTTGAATTTGTCTACTGTAACCGGCGCTTGGGCATCCAACAGCTGTTTCAGTGAGGCTTCGTACATAAAACACAGGTCATCGATCGATGCGTCAGACGGGTAATTGACGAAACCCTGGTAGCTAGCAATAGCATTGTTGAAAACTACAACATCAAATGACTTGAAGTTGCGGAACGTGAAATTACGGAGAGGCTTTTCACGTGATCGTCGGCTTATCTCTAAAGAGTTTTTATCTCTTTTTATCTCTTTTTTATCTCTTTTTTATCTCTTTTTTATTTCTTTTTATCTATTTTTCAGCTCTTTTTTCTCTCTTTTTATCTATTATTCAGCTCTTTCTTCTCTCTTTTTTTCAGGTGAGCGTCTTGAGGCCTCTTGGGCTTCTTGTTTGATAAACCATGTCTATTTTTTATTGTTAATTGTACTGTGTATTAGCTTTATTGTTTGTTGAATAAATATTCAAAATCAAAATACAAAACTCAATGGCTAGATTTAAGTCTTACAATATTGTGGAAACGTGCTATAATAATTATAGGCAAAGAAAAATAGGGATCATAGTGTATCTTTTTATGTTATGTTTAAATGTTTTAAGTTAATAGACCTTATTATATTAAAACCGCCATATTATTAGGCCCCATAAAATTAATTATCACTGCTCATCTCGATTTTTTTTCGCGAATTTCGTTTTACTATCCTATTTAATACTAACTTAGATAACGACACTAAAAGTATCGTGTGTCCCCGCTTTTTCCCCTGTATTAACAGCGGGTTCGTAGTATTTCGTAGTATATCTATTTTCAAAATAGATCAGCGGCCGCTACTATTAGCAAACCCAGACTAAAACTATTCACTCAAAATTAATGACTTCATTCGAATAAGTGAGTAATATTAAATGTCATCAGGGCACGTCATATGATTAGACATTACCTAAATTTATCACAGAAGTAAAGAAACTGTCAAAAACTGAAAATATGGTGTCAAAATGGTAAAAATGCTCTGGCTTCTGGATTTTAAACGGTTAATAAAATACAAAATCCTCCTGCTCGCTCCGATTTTCAAAAAAGTGATGAAAAGCGGACAATTATTTTTATGGTGCTTTATATAAAGCTTTCTACAACAAACTGCTGTTATATATATATACCAAGTCATTATACGCGACATGAATCTACATCATATTTAAAAAGTAAATTTTATTTTAAAGTTAATTATTAAAGAAAAAGTGTATTAAGTATGTGTATAACTAATGTAGGCGTCATATAGTGCGATAGCCTTGATATAATACTAAAACAATCTTGAATTATCAACGTTTTCAAGCCAAAATTTGAGTCCAACTTAGGGTATCCAATACCGGGATCTTGAAATCCCGGGATGTCGGCCAAAATTCACGATCACGAAATCCCAGGATTGTACCTCGAGATCGAGGTGACAATCTCGAATACAAAATATATGGGTAATCATGATATTCCTTGAGAATAAGTTTTTTGGCAATTATACTTTACTCTGCAGTCTGCAGTTTTTATGCGCAATATTTCTCGGCTGATTTCCGCCCGTCCCGTTTCGGATCACGTTGGATTGTTTACCTGAACGCACCCGACTTGATTATACATTTTCGCCTGTCGTTATTGTACTTTTAACGACGATAATTGTATATACTAAACATGGAACATTATTAGTACGATAGTTTGCATAATAGTTATTACTTCCAACATGGATATAAATTTTAAATTTCAGCAATCATAATATTGGAAAATGGATATTCGGAACTTGGATTTCAGACGTTACTTAGTTCTTATTTATCTCTTAATCTACGTAACGAGTCACAAATTGAGCCAGAAGCGTCATTTTTCCCTACTGAGGCATAGTAAATCTGTATTTTCATTGCTCCGGAGATATCACCTGGTATTGGATGGGCGCGCATCATGCTTGTTTACGAATTGGCTACCATGTGCAAATGTATGCTACTTCATCACAAACAAATGCTATTTATTCAAATTTGTCTTATATATTTTAATATTGAAATATTTTTATTTATTTAAGATTTTGCAGAAAAAAGACAAAATAGCAGTAAATATTTCCCTTTATTGGTCGACTTTCTATTCCATAAGCCACGCCCATTTTAGTTTGCTACAGCAGGGAAAAAATGTCGCAGCTAGATATAGTTTGGAACTTCAGAATCGATTATAGCGCAAATGATATTTAATTATATACCATTGGGTCATCACCATCGATTACAATATGGAAACACCCTCAGATAGTATGATTGTGTAGGGCCAATAGTTTTGACGAAATGTTGAGCACGTAAACAAAACATAAAAAAATCCTGGGATATCTCGCGAGATCTCGATCCCATGAAATTTCCATCTCGTAATCCCGGGATTGGAATTCTGGCGAGATTTAGAAACCCTATTCTAACTATATTTTCTACTTTAAGCCATAAAATAATGAATAATAGCACAAAAATTTTACAAAATGCGTCTTATTTATGTGAATTTAGTCATTGTGTTGTGTATATTGTATATTGTGTAACAGTCTTTTTTTAATGCTCTCATATCAGATTTCCTAGTACCTGATAATATTACAGTATATCGTTTGTCCCGTACCATATTTACATAGAAACTATGTTTTTACGTAAGATATTTAGTATGTCTTGGATGACAAAATTTCATCAAATCTATGAAATGAAATGAAATTTTATTGATTAATAGTGCCCTTTTAACACATGGGGGCAATCACTCATAAGCTTGTGTTTTCTATTGCCTCCCGACTGCCTGGTTGGTGCCAGTGATGCAGTGGTTGGAAGAGCTGCCTATCATGCTAGAGGTTGAGAGTTCAAACCGACACAAACTGGGGATTTTTCCCTCGTGCTTTCTTCAATAGGAAATGAGCAAGATTTTCATGCATGAATATTGAGAAAGATTTGCCGTGGTGTAGTTTATTATATAAATATCTTAGGGATGTAACTGCAATATTGTATGTGCGACTGACATAATGTAGCACCAAAACCTCGCCTTTTCACATTCTCATGATACGACGTAGTAATATGATAGATTATTATACAATATTGTGCGTTATAGCATTTGTACGCTACATTAGTGTATGAACATGTCATTGCTATAAATGTGATTGACAAATAAGGCTAACTTATTTTAGAAAATCCAAAATAATAAATGAAATCCTTAAATTTGGCAGTTTTAAATGCGGCGGACAATGCGGTAGTGGTTTGGATGCCTTTTCCCACCAAAGTGGCTACCGAGTGAAGGAAAGTCTTGCCAAATAGCGCACGTTCTAACCGGAATAGTTATTTCTACTTAAAGCTCACGAACGACAACCATAAAGGTCAAGGGCGATAAGCGTGAAACTATTTAGAAGAGTGACAAAAAACAAAGACGACAAGGCATTTTTACTCGAACTTGTAATAAGAAAGTCAACACCATGATTTTACCTATTCAATTTTGTCTTTTTCGCCAGTACTTCGTAATACGGAGGCTACTGTTGGTAATAGGTATCCTGTGTATATAGTTAATTTTTTGGAGGCATATAAGTATATTCTGCTTGACGTAATGAAAAGGCGCACAAATTATCAGATTGATATTTATACGAATCGGATTTAAAAAAAACCACAACTAAGTTTCACCTTTGGTTTTTGAGCAATTTTTAGTTGCAGATTTGCAGTCAAAGTCGACAATAAAAACCTATTTAAAAACCCAAATTAAATCTTGGTTGTAATCGATTAAACTCATATGTATAAACCCTATTTACTTCTGCATCATAAATAGGCCGGGCGTTTGAACTACGGTAATCATTTATTTTTTGACTCTTTCGAGTATGCGAGTCTTTAAATCTTTCACACAGGGAGATGCAGATATAGACGATGGTAAAAGATAAACCCAGTCAAGTACAAAACCAGACTTTTTGTATACAATTTCTAAAGCTTCGATTTCTATTGTATGATAATTTCACAATGGCGGAGGTTCTGGATCTATAGCTAATTAAACTAAGTTTTAGAGATATCAAATGTAGACCGCAGTATGAGTTGAAACAGGCCGAGTAAAACTCCAAACCTTTTATATACGATTTATGAAGGTTTAACCTGTCTTGTGTGAAATATTCAACATTGCGAAATCACTAGATATTTAACAATGATAATAATTATAGTGCGCTTTTCAATAAAAAATGACTTAAGATATAGATGGCTGCATTAGGGGAGTCAGGGCAAGTACAAAGCCAAACTTTTTATATTTGATTTCTGAGAGATTGACCTGTCTTATTTGAAAGTTTCAACATTGCGAAACTTCTTGATCCGTAGTGGTGATCGATAATTCAACTCATTTTTTCAATAAAAAATCTTGCTTTTGAACAGCTCTTCCCCTATATCATACTCCGTGTGATCGATTACGTAACGTCATCGGTGATGTAGACGACTAGGATTTTTTATTCGTTGATATTTGGACGCCATGACAGTTTGAAAGTAAGCTATTAAGAGTAAGACTATAGTATCATTTTAATTTCTTCAATGAAACCCACCTAACCTAAGTTCAGTCATGTATACAATTCACTGTAGTGTTGAGCATTCATGGCGCAGTAAACTAAGTTGGTCTGGTTTAGGATTAGGGTTGATGTTAGTAGCTAACTTCCAAGTGGATTTCTGCTGATTGTTGTAGGCAATAAAACAGACGATTACGTGATTTTGTATATAATGATTAATATTGCTTACCTTCCAAAGAATTTCAGGCATAATAACCAATGGTATTCGACGAAATGAGATTAATAGTATTAAGCACTAAAAATAATTCGGTTCGACACTTTGACACCATTCATTTTCTATCAAGTTGACCGACGAGTGATCGAAAGTGTTACCGAGTACCAAACGCTATCCAGATGCACTGTCTTAATCCATCATTTCTACTCAGATCTGACAGACATTGACCATAAAATGGCAAGGGCAATTACCATGTAATTATTTTAGTGGATATCTGTCACCTGACAGAATGTCAATCAAATCTACCCAATTTGAAACGAACGCCTTCACGAATAAATTTTCCGGAGGCAAATATTATTTTTTGGTAACTTTAAAGTGTCTTACCTGTTAACATGGTTTTCAAGTGTAAAAACTGGAAAAGCCGATTTATTTATTTATTCATATTGTCTATCTTGGCTACCACCCCTCACACCATCGATACTGTACACATCTGAGTGCGATTTTTATACCTCTGTATTCTGTAAGCATTCTATGAGTGATGAATTACGCGCATTACTTGCTATTAAGACTTTCTGACTTTTTAAAGCATATTGCGAGTAATTTTCAACATTGCCCAACTTTTAGATTTACTGCCCGAGTTCATAGAAGATGTGTACTAAAAATCATTTTCATTCATTTTCTACTTGATTGCTTTTAATTTCACTGATTACGTCACATAAACTATGACATTTAAACAGTTTCATTTTTATTCTTTTGCATCACGTAGCCATGACAGGTACGAAGTTAGCTAGCGTTAGCGTATCTGCTTTCCACTTGGGTCCTCGATGTCATGGTGGGACTGTCCCAGTTCATTGTGCCATGTTTAGTTCTGAGTCAGTTAGTCTGGTGCAGTGAACTAGTGCTATCCAGGTTAGGGTCAGTGATAGCGTGAACATATCTGCTGGTGTTATGGCAGCCCATCAGCGCTAGTTCACTGCACCGTTAGTATGACATGTAATCCATGAAAATACTTGACTTGAACACTCTTGAATGAATCCTTTGTCAATTTGTTGCAAATTTTGTCAATATAAAATACTGAGATAATGACACAAACCATTAAACTACTTAACTTAAGAGATAAAGGGCAACACCTTTTATATAGACTAACTGATTTATTGATCACAAGCTTTCGCATAAACACT
>WURV02187870.1:0-12673 GCA_011762755.2 Epimenia babai | reverse complement strand
ACGCATCGTATCGATACTAAAGTCGATGTTCAACGTATCGTATCGATACTAAAGTCGATGTTCAACGTATCGTATCGATACTAAAGTTGATGTTCAATATATCGTATCGATACTAAAGTTGATGTTCAACGCATCGTATCGATACTAAAGTCGATGTTCAATATATCGTATCGATACTAAAGTCGATGTTCAACGTATCGTATCGATACTAAAGTCGATGTTCAATGTATCGTATCGATACTAAAGTCGATGTTCAACGTATCGTATCGATACTAAAGTCGATGTTCAACGCATCGTATCGATACTAAAGTCGATGTTCAACGTATCGTATCGATACTAAAGTCGATGTTCAACGTATCGTATCGCTACTAAAGTCGATGCCAGCTGCCGTAAACATTAATTTTCAACTCCATCTGAGAGCCAGTACTTTTAGTTTACAGCTGCCACAATTTTTTCTTTCGACTTATTTAGAACCAAATACGAACTAACATTCCTTCTGTCGGCTCAGTAAATCCTTTACCTCAATCCTTACTATTTAGCATTATATTCAAGATCCAATTCCCATTCCATAATTTCGCTTCAACAATAGTTGAATAATCGATCCATAATTTCATTCCATCTCTCGACGCGTAAACAGCAAGTGACTTTAATCGGCAACAAAAGTTCTTCCTATTTTGGTTAAACTCTTAGCGTTTATTTGTGTTGTAAACCATTATTATCCCCTTGTTAACTCCCTTAATCATGCTCACTCGATGACAACGGGCTTGCTCCACCTTACATGTAGTGACTTCTCATATCAGCGTGTTTCTATATCGTATATTTTGTCGTTTGTTTTCAGAAGGAAACGTGAGAGATGTTGCAGACGGCATGGAACAGTAGAACGCGACGTTGAATTTTCAGTGAATAACTCTAGTGATGGGTATAGTGAACTCTCTTAACAGCTGTTTTAGTCATTTCTCCTCCACTATAAAGCTGTTCGCGGCTGTTCGAATATTGCAGCCTGGCATCGGACCATCTCATGCAGCTGTCCTCGAACAGCATCGTGAGTTCCGTGCACCGGAATCGTGAATTATTCATTTACATAGGTTGAATACGATAGTTTCGTTTAACCCTTACCACACTGACATCCGTACAGCGCATTACTATAACAATACAATTCTGTGACAACAGTCTGCTAAGGGTTAACAGAGAAATGAAATGAAATTCGAAATGAAATGAAATTTCATTGATTTATAGTGCCCTTTTAAAACATAGCTATCAAAGACACTTTACAAATTTACTTAAAACCATGTCTAATTAAAACACAAGCGGTATAGCGTAGCCACTTTTTCAGTGGTGTTTAACTGTTCGACGCTATTTATACAAAAATATAGCCGCGTGTGGTATCTAACTCTGCTGGCATCGGTAGCGAAGCTAAACAATACGCGTCTCAGTGAGTCAACGGATGAGTGAACATTAGTAGCCAGCACGACCACCCGGACGTAACGTCCCTCCACAGGTCGGCCCAATATATATTGGGTATATAAACGGACGCGCGTTACATGTGCCACTGCAGGTTAATCAGCGTCGAGCTGAAGGCAACAGAGATGGATGGTCGGCACGGCACCGTGGGGTGTCCATGGCCCGGGAAGGAATTTACGCAGCTAGGAAGACTCCCACTTATTCCCTTCCTGTCCGCTATTTCTATCTCTATACTTCCTGTTTCTATATCTATACTTCCTGTTTCTATATCTATACTTCCTGTTTCTATATCTATACTCCCTGTTTCTATATCTATACTTCCTGTTTCTATATCTATACTTCCTGTTTCTATATACTTCCTGTTGCTATTTATATACAAAATTCACGCTGTCATTGGAGGAAACCCACTAGAAGTGTTTTACATTAGGAGAACCACGACGACAGATGCCGCATTAGCTCGAAAGATGTACGAATACATTTAATTTAGTCATATTAACACTTCTAGTAAGAGTGGCGTATCACGGTATCACCTGTCTATAGTGATAACCTTTATAATTTTCACATGTGCTATATTGATTATATATATATATTATGTGTGTATATATATATATATATATATTATGCACGGAATTTATGTGGTCATTACGCATTTATCACACCCAGCCTCATAATCACCCCTGTGATTTCCCAGAATTTTTAGTCCAACTTCCTCCTGTGTATTGAAATTTATAAGTCTGCGGGGGGGGAGAGCGTTACATAAAGGGAGATAACCAACGTCTATCAAGGAATCGCATTTACCAATTTGACTTGGATGGTTGTTCGCGACTGGTTGTTGATATAGTCGTATGATGCTGGGACGATACCAGCTAGATCTTACAAGTGTAAGGCGTTCTTTACCTTGATGCAGACAACATCAGCTTTCATTGCCTTAATTAATTGGTGATTTGGAGGTTGTGGGTTGTGATCCCACCCCGTGTCTGATCTACGTCAAGCAGTCCTTTTTCTCTGAAACACCTCCATGGTTCCTTACACGCCGTATTCATGTAACGTTCGACGTTCCACATGTTCCTCGACTTAACGCTTATAATCAACGGCACCAGCCTCGTGAGATTCATAAAATCCATGCTCTCCTTCCATCCATGGTAACCTATAATTTTCTCTATCAACGATTAGTGGTAGTTCAAGTAACGATGTATTGAGTGGAGTAAAACTACTCAAATTCCAATATAAATATCATTTTTATATTTATTATCAATTTCATTCGAGCCCATTCCATTATAACATAATTACATGTGAACGAGACCGTTAAATCGCATTCGTGCATTTACATTGCGCTCGAGTTTGTACGACTTTTTGTGAATCTAGTTAAAAAACGACTGTGAAATTCTCAATGCCCGACGGTTCTACACTAACATATTTTATATTTAACATCCAGTACAATCTTTGGCGGATCCAACAATTTTCAAAGCTGGTGTGGAACGATTGGAAAGGCCAGTTTCCCACGGATGTCTGAAGACAGACGTCTCCCGGCAATTGTCAAATTTCGGTTGTTCTTGGGTCAGTTTACGGTTTTTCTCGAAGCAATTTTCACCCGATCGTCTTGTGATTTTACACAAATCGTGCGTATTTGCGAAATAATTTACTAGGATTTACCAACTTTAAAACTTGACCTACACAGTACGTGGCAAAGAAGCACAGAGGTATCAATCAATCAATCAATGCAGGGTTTTAAAACCACTCGGATCACCTCATCCCGTCTTCCTAGGATTCCCCCATCACTCGACTACCCTCCACAGCGAGCTCTCTGCACTTCCTTACCCGATTGTCATTGTCCATTCTCTCTACACGGCGAAACTACCTTTAGAATAAAGAAATAATCGTGAATGGCGAAATTTTTGGGAGGGAAACATTCGCCCTCTTATGGATCCGCCAGAGAATGTATTGTATGTCGTTGCGTTTTTGCCAATGAATCCTGTCGTTTAATACATTAGAACTACGCGACGATCGAGCAGTATGATTGTGTATGATATTCACAATTGCAATATAAATATGTAAATATGCGGGGTGTTGTATAAAATTTCTACATTTATGCCTTCGTGAGAAACTGCAAGATTGTTAGGCAGGAACAAAGCTATTAACACAAAAAATTTATAAGATTTCAAAATAACTTTCAGTTAATTTTCAGGAAAAAATGGCCTTTGTTTCCCATCTCCCCCTATCACTCTTACTTTGAGTTATTGCTGTAAATATTTACAGATTCGTATACAGTGAATACATTTAAAGAATACATTTTTATATTCAAGGGGTTTTGTTTCTTTCATGCGTTTTTCATACAATTTTTTATGGTCGTATTTGCGATATGGTATCATTATCGTCGAGTGTCGTTTTATTTGAGGGATAATGGAGGTAGCCACTGTGGTTCGATAACGAGAAAAATGCACAGAAAATAGAATAATGCACCTTTGGTGGGTGTTGGATCTGCAAATGCCAGCTGACCCTCTGACCCGCCTATGCTCTACCAGTTGAGCTACAGAGCCACACTTTGTCCCCCGCGCATTTCGGTATTTGATTTCGCTATTCAAAACCATTTGAGAACGCATTTTTCACAAAAATATTTCAACAATTAACCATGAATAGTGTAACCTTGTTTTCAATATGGCACTTTTCCCCCCCCCGCACGAACAGGCTAACACATTTCCCCTGTTGATCATAGCGTACATCCACCAGCTTGGCATTGAACCAGCGATGGCTATTATCACGCAAATTATCAGGTTATCGCCGAATTATGAAAGTTGTGGGGTTGAGGTATTCAGCAAGATGGCTACCACATGCGCGACACATCCGCACATTTGGTTGTGACATTCATATCCCATCTACTTGCGTTCCACTAGCTTGGTCAGCCAATCAAGATATGGATCCTGAGGGGGCCCCAACTTCGGCTTCCACATACCCGTTCCTTTATGCAAAGATCCAAGTTTAGTTATGTTCGCGGGAAACAGGCTTTCGTGAGGGGGGGGTGTGCTTAATTGCAATAGGATAGCTCAGTGGTAGTGCGCTGGCCTACGAACGAGGTGGTCGGTTCGAATCCGGGCAATACCATTGTGTGTTTTTCCGTTGTACCCTTGGGCAAGGTACTTTATCCTGATTGCTCTGGTTGACTTAGCCATAAATTATGTGAAATTTCTTTGTGGCAACGCAAATTACTTTGTACGGTACTTTCTAAAGTTAGTCAATCGTTATTATATTGCCTGATAATATCTTACTATACCTGAATGAAACTTAACGATAATTACAGACCTTCCTTAACATCAGGCGCGAATTTTTCGCTCGTTTTCCATCACGTAAGATGCCTGTAAAAATCCCTTGTTTATGTCGATTCAAACTCACCCCCCACCCAACCTACCTTGAGGCTACGCAAAAGCCGTACGCGTACGACTGAGGACAGAAAAAACATCTATCCACGACGCGATATATAAATTACTTTAGTGAACGTTCAGACTCGAAACAAAATTTCCATTTTATTGCGCAACATATCAATACCGAATTCGAATGCGTGCTTTTGGTGGATTTCTGCGGTGAAAGAGTGAAGAATAGAAGCCATTAAAGAGTTGAGATTGAAGCAACGAGTAAATCAAACATTGTGTGCTGATGTCTTTCGGTGTTACTCGAAAACAAATCAGGACACCACGTCTCATTGTCCAGTTTACATCTTTACAGCTCGATAATTTGGGGCGGAGGGTGACGTATAGCTAATATAGTTCCAGAAAGCAAGACGATTCATCAATAACTGCATTTAGAAACCAGACAATGGACTCGAGAATGTAGTCTAGACATGAGAAGTGATGATGTAATGTATTTCCGTAAACGAATGAACATCTCGCGCGCCCAAAAGCACGATAAATTGATAATCTCTGTACCAGTATTATTATTCGATTTCCACGAACACGCAACAAAGCTCGAGAAGATTCAGTATAAAACGGCGATTAATCGCTCGACAGTAGTGTTACATTACACAATCCACCACCTAGAATATTCCAAAATTAAGCAATCGATTGATATACTACAATGACAATGGAGTTGCTTGAACTTCTCGGTATTACGGGTTACTTCTTCGGCAACTGATCTCGATCGACCGAATTTGACGGAACCTCGTTAGCGATAAATTGCTACATGATAGGCTCGTTAGGAGGACGAAACGCGACGAACGTTAAGTGATATTGACAGGGCGCACTGCGTGAGTAATCGATCAATCGTCTATATAGACACGTGCTTTACGGTGGTTTCCGTCTTATTTCCGAGATGCGTTGGGAATAATCATTCATCGTATATACATAATTTGTACAATGTTACTAGCCTTACACAGCAAGCTTAATCTTGAAGGTCTTAATATACATACAGTATACATAGTATGATCGCTCGAGAGTGATGAAACGAAAGACGTATCGATACAAATCACGCTAATACCCGAATATATTTCAGTGATGGGGGTTAGTTATTTTGAATAGACGTACTCAAGTTCCGATTAAGATTGGCCAATAATCGCGATACCTTTCGATCGTACACCAGTGTACCGGATGAAGACGCACATTGAAAAATACATATATTTCAACTGTACACCAGTGTACCGAGTGATGATACATTGAAAAATATATATACTTCAACTGTACACCAGTGTACCGAGTGATGATACATTGTAAAATACATATATTTCAACTGTACACCAGTGTACCGAGTGATGATACATTGAAAAATACATATATTTCAACTGTACACCAGTGTACCGAATGATGACAAACATTGGCCAATACACGCGGTATTCTTCAATCATACACCACATGACGATACACACGGCCAATTAAGGCGATATCTTCCAATCAAACACCAGTGTATGGTGTGAAGATAACTGACCCAAGACAAACACCTATGTATGTACTATGCTGCGATTCACATTAGCAAAAACTGTTAATATCTGCAAATACACCCGTGTAACCGCTGATGGCACACATTGGCCGGTAGACGCGATATCTTGCAATCGTACACAAGTGTGCCGCGAGAGGAACTATAAATACATTCGGGGGAAAATGTATACCAGGCAGTTAAGGAGTACAATAGTGACATCTGTTCGGAAAGCACAGAGTGAGCGAGATTACGATGCAAGGCTAGTGAGAAAACTCGTAAGTATATCTAGGTATATGTACATAGCACGGAAGGAAGAGGGGTGCCAGCAGACAGCCAATCCCAATAGTTTGTTGTAGATATTAAATATTAAACCTACAACCGTTAACATTAGTACAGTCACCAAACAAGTGACACGAGCCTAGCAACCTTTCAAATTCAGCGGTTTTTGCGTTCCAAGCGCAACGATAAAGTACTTTAGTAATCAAATCTATTTCATTACATCAAAAGAATTGTCAGGAGAATAATGCAATTACGCCTATACCCGTAAAAAACGTACAGTACGGTGAAGTTATTTTCATTGATTCAATATTCCAGACTGCCGTGTACTTTGTTACCGCGCCAAAATTATTGTTACAATTACGCTAAACCGAACCGGGCTAGTCGGAAAATGCGTGACCCTTCACACCGCCAAACTGCTCGCTCGGCAAACTCGACCTAGCAATCCGCCCAAGGGGGGGTCGGCGAAACGAGGAAGCTCCTCGTTGAGACGCCGGTCGCGTCTCTGAGGTCTCCCGAAGTCCGCCGGAAGGCTACGGAGACACGAGGACGACTCGCACGAACGTTTACCTCGGGCGCGATCTCTCGGAGGCGGTCAAACCGAATAAATTAACGGGCGATAGTTTTAATAGTGCGCCGACACGCGCGGCAATAACGAAAAAGGGGACCCAACAGAAGGTACAGAAGGCAATATGGCTGCCTTGAAACGCAGTACTATCAGGATGGGCTGGTCAATCGCCTTACCTCCGTTCCAGCGATATATATATATATAAACATACGTACATAGTATATACATACTATTCGTTACTTAGAAAGTAACGCGCGAGCGATTATCGTCGCGGATAGCTGTCCGGACAGACGGTCGCGTCGTGAAACCAATTATCATTCGTTCTATTTATTACATGGCGGTTTTTATTAACGGTCGAAATTTGTCATACAAAAAAAATAGAAAATTTCATCGAAAACCGCATTTATACGTGCTACACGAGGATTCGAGGATTCTAGGTGTCAACAATTAATCCCGTGTGAAAATATACACCTAATGGCGGAACAAAAACCATGATTTCACATCAACACGCATTAATTCCTGAAAATAGGCCGCAAAATATATTCAATATATACCAGAAAATGTTTTTTCCTATTAAAACTTCGAGAAAACGCGAAAAAACAATATTGGGCATAGCACTAATTTTAGATTTTGGATATTAGGTTGTAGGAAATACCGGTTCGACGGTTAAAACCGTTAACTATTCATCGTTATTTTTTACGCCATCAATTTTAGGCATGCTACAAGGTTGTCACTGAAAATTGAATTGGAACTTTTCGACTTGCAAAGATTTAGCGTAATTCGCGATATCGGATATCGGCAGAAAAAAGGAATTGTGTATCTTTCGAGTACTTTACTAAATGGCTAACATGAGCTACTTTATCGCTGAATATAGCTTGAAAATACGACGGGTGACCGCCGTTAAAGACCAGCCTGGCTGCCATTTTACCAATAGTGTTGGCAATTATTTTGGAATAGTATTAAAAGTTTAACAGCGCGTTGCAGAGACGGGCCAGGGTAAGACTTTGCGAGGACACTGATCTCAATATTCTTATTGATTGGCATATATCAATAGAATATTGTGGAAATGATATTAATTCATTACTCAATGATATTAATTCATCAATTACTTGATGTCAAAATCGTTATATTTTCCCGTGGCTACGAAATGCTATTGAATAACTTAATAGTATCGCAAAATAGTGAATACTATCAGCGAAATATCACACCTCGTTAAATTCAATATGCCATTAATATAACATATATGGTATAGCTTCGAAATAACGACATCACACATTAAAAGGGTTCATCAGTAGTATAGACATATGTAACCAACTATATATATATATATATATATATATATAGCCTTACATTTTATATATATATATATATATTCACGATCCTAAATACCTAAATTGCATTAATGATTAGCACAGCAGTCGCACTCCCGTCTACATCATAGCTTTTAACAGAATAATCCTGTGATTATATATAAATTATGACCCAAAACATCTATGTTAATCGATTATACTACTGTATCGAGAAGATACCTGTCAAACATACCTTGATCCCATGCCCATATCAACGCATCGACCTTACCCTCCGGTGTACTTGAGATAACGGTAACTTTTTCTCTCATCATAGACGATATCGACGCGTTTTTATTACGTATTATGCTTTTTCAACGCGGGGGGAATGGACAGTCTTATTCTAGTGCAAAGCCGTCGCATGCTGCCATCAATCGAAAATTATGTTAGCCAATCGAACAATTTTGTGCATGCTCAGTGGTTGAACTTGCCCAGTGCGAGTAACCTTAAATAAATGAGGTATGACCGTACCAAAGAGGAGACTCCACGTACTAAATAAACATCGTAGCGTAAAGAATGATTTGCGCAATATCACGCGCGGGTGGCAAACACATGTGTTGGGTTAACGACCGCGCAGCGTTACCACCACTCTTAACATATTAAACATAATTTCAGGCATCAGTTTTGTCCCATGTCAAGGGGCAAACACTTGTTCTTCAAGGACTGTTCGCACTTACGGCAGTACCGTTTATTAGAGAATTCTGGCAGCTTAATTGGCATTAGATATTACAGGAGCTAACATAGCGGGTGCAACGCCACGAAATTCACTCAGGCACCGTGCGTTTCGGTCGCGTTTGCGTGGAAACTAAAATCGTAGTAGAACGGAGTGGAACGTAGTAGAATGTAGTGGTCTACGTTTAGATCATTCGGGAAGCCATCAGTCGCGAAGTCATCCTGTAATCCTGATGCCCCACGACAGCGTGAACGTTAAATAAGGATTCATACATTCATTTTCGACTAAACGTACGTAGACGTCCAAAATCAAACGGCAGAGAGACTTGCTGAGATAGATAACCTGGAGAATTGTGACCGAGTATGGTACCACTATACAGAATGGGTATAATCTCATGACACAAGAAGTATAAACCGTGGAACCGATAATCAACCGCGGGCCTGACGAGGTGGAGAGAGGGTTGCATTTTCAGATATAAGAATATATAGGAAATTTTCGTAGAAATTCCATGTTGGGGGAAAAAGTCTATTTTAACGTCTATTTTAACTTATTTTAAGTCTATTTTAACATTTTTAAATGAGCGTGGCTCAATTCCGCATTTCTATAATAAAAATTTACAAACAATAAATCGGTCTGCGTTGACATTCGTGAGAACGTGCGAGAACGTGTGAGAACGTGTGAGAACGTGCGATTTGGCGATTTAGAACGCTCTGGATACGAGTCGATACTAAATTAAAACGCCGAGAGAATATAAGCAACACTGACAGCCGCGCGTTGTTTTCCAAGATTTGCGTTGAGAGTTTACCTGAATGATGGATCCACGGAACAATCACCTACTGACCACTGATTATGTCGACGAGGGTAACGAGGGGGGGTATAAAACGTAAAATACCGAAACGTTTGCGACGATTCCGTGCTTCGCTGAAAACAAAAATCTGAAAAACCTTTGGACAAACGAACTGCATAGTTCATCGAAGAATTCCTGTACATAACAGCGGTGGATGGCTGCAGTCCACGAAGCGGTGTTGGGCGTGTAACAAGCGATTAGATTAGTTCGCCCAGCTTTAATTCATGGTCGGAATCAGAAAATTTGTTTACGAAAGGATCCATTTGACGGTGTAAACAGCGTGGGAATCAGGGAGCGCGGTGGAAATGGCTGTACCCCGAACCAACGCCAATATCAACTTTGATCAAGCTGACAAACATTTGGCTGAGAAGACAAGAGAAACTATTTGAATTCAGTCTAATAAGTCAAATATTATTACCGTATATACTCACTTATAAGACAACCGTTTTTCACCGAAAACCTAGATTCAAAGTGGCGGGTCGTCTTCTAAGTGAGACTATAATTATTTCAAACCACATCGTCATCCGCGGGCGCCAGGTAGAGTTTTGCATGATAGACAGGTCTGCGTATAACATAGCGATTTGATAGCGTGTGTTGTTTTTACCGTATATGTTAGGAATTGTTGTAGCGGAGACTTGTCAGTTCATTGTTTCTTGTCCGTTTCACAGTATCGCTCAAACCAAAATCATCGCCGCCATTACTCATTACTACATTTCCAGTACTGTATCATGAATAAAAGTTCGCCTCGTCTTATAAACCGGCGCTTTATAACGCTAAAATTGACCCTTGTGTTTCTAAAGTCAGGGGGTCGTCTTATAAGTGAGTCGTCTTATAAGTGAGTCGCCTTATAAGTGAGTATATACGGTATTCATTTATTATTATCGCATTAACATGGATAACTCTGTGCATCACAGTGAGTAAAATAACGTCTCATGGCGATGCCGTGGCAGGCAGACTGCATCTAAACGGACTGCATCTAAACGGACTGCATCTAAACGGACTGCATCTAAACGGACTGCATCTAAACGGACTGCGATAGAACCGAGAATGAAAGAAGTTGGAAGCGGCGATAGGGAAATTTCGACTCCGGCACTAATTCCCAAGCAGGAAGGGCCGGTTTATTCCAAAAAAAAATTACTCGAATGTGAACCGCATCGCGAATATTCAAAATGGGTCATAAACGTAAAGGC
This sequence comes from Epimenia babai, assembly GCA_011762755.2. Taxonomy (NCBI): domain Eukaryota; kingdom Metazoa; phylum Mollusca; class Solenogastres; order Cavibelonia; family Epimeniidae; genus Epimenia; species Epimenia babai. Next base: position 1,413 of record WURV02187870.1, on the reverse strand, counting down.
ACTTAAGACGCGTTCCTACTATAATTGAAGAATGTCTAATTATTATTATGGCAACCTACGCTTAATTAAGTTCTAAAAGGATGTGGACATACGATAGCGCGATAGAATTTAGGTGAATGGAAAATTCCACGTTAATTATGGTACTAAAAATACTGCGAGGATATAGGTTAATGGAAAATTACCCAAAAATTCAATGTATATAAAATCTTTATTGAGGCTTATGGAAAAATCCAGGTAAATATATTTATAAGAAACCTCGACGAACGGTGCCCCTAACAGCGCGTCGATGAAGATACCTCAGAGAGCCACTTGATAATTTTACTACTTAGTTCTATGACCATAAATAGATGCCACATGACCATGATGGTTAAGGTCACATGACCAATTATTGAACCGGAGTTTATTTCGCGTTGGGCATCGGCTTCATACCTACGGCCACCTCTTCATCTAACGCCTTCAATATGGTAACCTGCAAATAAACGTTTCACCACATCGAATGTTTTATCGCAACAAATGTTTTATGACAAATGTTTTATGACAACGAATGTTTTATCACATCGAATGCTTTATCACATCGAATGCTTTATCACATCTAATGTTTTATCACATGGAATGTTCGATCACATGGAATGTTTTATCACATCGAATGCTTTATCACATCGAATGTTTTATCACATCGAACGCTTTGTCACATCTAATGCTTTATTACATCGAACGCTTCATCACATCAAGTGTTTTATACCATATATATATTACCACTTCTATGTATCGTGCCACTCCCTAAAAATCAGTACATCTACGACTGTGTTAATTATTACTGATTGGCAAGTTTAATAAACTAAAAACATTACTGCATTATGTACTGTGCCAAAATTTCATAGCGACATTGCGACATAGTAGAAGCTTATGTAGTGTTAATAAATTCACACTAGTTAAGTGCTTGGCAACACCCAAGTGTATGTACATCATGTACATTATGTACAAAGGGGGGAAAAACACAAAACGCTGAAGAGGGGGGGGGGCTGTATCAAAAAATTTTGAATCCAGCATCTGTAACACTAACGTCGTATAAGATGAAAAACCAGAGGGCGCTTTAAATCAATTAGGGACAGATTTTCATCTGTGGTCACCATTTTATTGCGGATGTCGTCGATTCTTATCACTTATATACTGATGAGAATGGGAAGCTGATCCGAGGGTTTCCAGCACTCAAGTTCAACAGATCTTGCCGCTGAAGTTCAACAGATCTTGCCGCTGAAGTTCAACGGATCTTGCCGCTGAAGTTCAACGGATCTAGCCGCTGAAGTTCAACGGATCTAGCCGCTGAAGTTCAATGGATCTAGCCGCTGAAGTTCAATGGATCTTGCCGCTCAAGTTCAACAGATCTAGCCGCTGAAGTTCAACAGATCTAGC
>WURV02187859.1:0-12674 GCA_011762755.2 Epimenia babai | reverse complement strand
TCATATAACATTTATTAGGGTAACTTCACTAAATATCTAGATATACTGTATAATTCAAACCTTACCAAAACGGGCAAAATGGTAAAATTATATCAGCTGTGGAGGCTTTTCCTGTTAAAATTTATTCAGCTCTGTAAGGGTTAAGATACTGTAGCTAACAATGATCAAGTGAGCACTGCCCAGTGTATCAATCATGTATGGAGCAATAGGCTTGGATTAACACATTGTCTGGGCTGCCATTGGTCCTTTAGAAAGATAGCGTACGATACAGTAGTTAACACAATGTGACTGAGTAGGTTATTATGGTGGTGGGCACTGACCACAGTCCCCGAGTCTGGGCAGACAGTAGATCATCGTTCATCCATGCCACTCATCCTTAATGCTAGCAGCCTACATATGTTGTATACTAAATATCACTAAATATCTGAAAGATGATAGTTATGTACAGTGAAATCATGAGATAATGTGGAGGTAGGTACCAGATGAGATCATCCGGAAAAGAGCCACATCAAAGCTGCAGTCTCTATGAAGTGGGATCCAGAGGTCTGTATTATGTATGCTTCTTTATTAGTTCCCTGATGCTGATGCTCAGTGAGCTTTTGTGATTGGGCTTCATCCTTCATCCATTTGTCCGATGTTAACATTTTCTTAAAAATCTTCCAAGAAATTTATAGTAGAGCTTTGCCATTTGGCAGATATTCTACTCGCATTGGTCTCTTTTTAATTTGTTAAGTACTATCACCATCAGACCATGGAGAGGTAATTTCTTCCATTTGTAATTTTCTAACGTTTTTAATGTTTCAAAAGAATGTTTTTAAGCCCCTTCAACCTCTTTTTTAATATCTGTGTCTCTTGTGGCCTCTTCGGCCTTTTGTTTTTTTCCTTTTTTTATTTGTTTGTTTTTTGGTTTTACAAGTGTCATCGACATCATCTGGTCATTATTGACAAAGGGATAATTCGGCACTCTAAATAAAGCCTTATTATTATTTTTTATGTTGCGATGGTTTGTCTTCAGTTTTCACTTATATTCTAGCATCCCAATTGCTTCTTTTATTCGACAGATTTTAGTCTTTTTATTTTTTTTTATTTTTTCCACTAATCAGGTGAGCATCTTGAACCCTCTTTCGCCTCTTGTTGTTATTATTATTAGGCTTCGTGGCTTTATTGCTGGAGTATGTACATTTTATGAGAATAAATGTACAATTTATTTCATTATAATAACCAACATTGTGGCTCCCAGTTCGTGCTCTGTGGTTCCGATGACTTCAACCTGTACATGTGGCGTATCCCCGAGGACCTGTCCACTCGGACCTTCATTAGTTCGGCCCACACGATTCTCAAGGGTCACCGATCCATCGTGAATCAGGTCCGCAGTAATCCATGCAACAACCTCATCATCTCGTCCGGCGTCGAGAAGATTATCAAGGTCAGTGGGGGTCACTGTATCGTATCTACGTGTCTACACAAAGTGAGGTAGGAAAGATTTAAGGGCAAGACTAAGAGACACATGGAGAAGAATGGTTAAAATAGAGCGGGAAGCTTTGTGTGGTCATCGTGGGGTTAGGTGGCGCATCTGTGAATTGATTGGATACAAGTGCAGAATCTTGTAGATAGCAAATGCAGTACCAGGCGCACATTGATTCTGTAGGCCATAAGTATGCCTCTCTATAGACATTGTAAGATGGATAGCATGTGGATATGGGACAGCTAGTAGTGATAGCAGATAGCAGCGATTTAGATTAACCTCCACATGATATGACTAAAGTCTGATTAAAGATTAGTGAGGATTCATCGGTGAAATGGGCTGTGGATGTAAATTTTTTTCATGAGCACCGCACATTCACTTTTTGGCTGCGATAACGAGTGGTTTATATAATATATACAATGGCTTGCACAAGGAATAAAATGAGATGAATATGATGCGTAGATATGAATATGATGCATAGAGATGAATATGATACATTTAGACATGATGAGGATATAAGTGTGCCCTGATATGCAAATTCCTCTGCCCAATTGGATCTTGACATAATACTGTATTCACCCAAGTACAAGATGATCCCGATGATGAGATGACTCCCCAACATAGTAGGTGGCAAAATAATAAAAAGCCTACTTTGTCATCTTTACTTATATATTTTTCTTCATCTGTTTTAGTACTGGTAAGTGGTAACTATGTTGTAATTAATACTTGTACCATGGATGCCACGAAAATTTGCAATTGGAAATTTATAGACATATCTTCCCATCTAAACTAAGTTGAAGAAACTTTGGTAATATTATCACAGTGAATTGATATGAAACGTTGATACAAAAATGACTCTGCCCCTACATTCCATTCTTTTACAATCATTATGGCCCATTAGATCAATAAACGTTGACATTCTTTTAAAATTGTTTCGTGTCCTTTTAGGCGTTTCAGCGAACCACCAAAAAAATTGAATTTTTCCATAATTAGGTTATATATTATTATTGTGTGCATTATTAGTAAAAATATATCGTAATAAAAATCATTTTTTGAGATCCGGGATCTTCAGATTACTCTATGTTCCCATCAAGGTAACTTTTTTAATTTGTCAAAAGAACGAAAATGGCACAGAAAAGTAAACAAACCATGACCTTCAACGCATCTCGATCTTGCCGCGCATTGCTACCTTGATCCCGCAGTGAGCTAAATCATGGATCTGGAGTGTATGAAATGAAATCAAATTTATTTGATTAAAAGTGTACTTATTAGTGTAGCTGTCAAACACACTTTACATGAAAGAATAGCCTAATGGTCCAAGACTATAATGTAATTACTTAAATTATATAAAAATTAACACCTAACAGTATACAGGTTATACAGATCAATGTTAGATACAATTATGTACTTTCACAGTGAGCACGAAATAGATAAAAATGTTGAATAATACAGTGGAAAGTAGAAAAATATTGAAAAAGAATATCATATGTAGGCAAAGTCGCCATAAATATGAAAACTTAGGGAAAACAGAAACAGGCTATATATCTTAGAAAGTGTTGATTCTCGGCAATTAGATTTGTATTATGGTGTGTAGATACCTATTTTAGCAATTTTTTGTGTATGTGTTTTTATAAAATTTACAATTTTTGTATTGTGACTTTATATCACATTTAATAAATTTATAAAAAATTACTAAATTTTACCATTTGTGTCTTCTTTGGTGTGACATATAAGTCTTTATAAATAGGGCAAGTGGAATTTTCATTAATGCGTGTGATGTATATTGCAGTATGAATAATTTGGTAGGTGACAGTATGATAAGATATTTGTTATCTGATTCTGTGTAATCTGATTGTGTGTAATTGGCAGGCGTGGAGTCCGTATGACATGATGTGCAGCGCGAGCAATTCTGAAGAGCGCCCACTTTACACCCACGAGGAGTATATCAACATCATACTGAACAGCGGCCAGGGGATGTCACACGACTACAGTCAGCGTTCGGTGGATGAAGAACCGAGGATGATGGCGTTCTTCGATTCGTTGGTGCAGCGTGAAATCGAGGGATGGAGCAGCGACGAGCTGTCGTCGAATGATGAGGAATTGTATCGGCGGATCGTTCAGGTCACTCAGTCCGATGACAGCGAGTCCACGGTCTCGACGGACTCGGATGGCGAGCGATTAAGTCCGTTTAGTCGAAGCTTTGTTACCGTGATGGCATCGCGGTCGGTGGCTAACACACCGGAAGGCAGGCTCTTGGATCCGCAATCGGACACGACGCGTGACTTTAACGAAGCTGTTACGAATTCTGTCGTGACATCAACTGCGGAGATTATGCCTCGTTCTGAAGGAAATAGATCGTTAGACAATGAAGCGAAGAACAACAACACTGACGCGCTCAATCGCCTCGATGGTGAGATGCCGAATTCAAACTCGATACATGCAGGACCCGATGAATGCAGAACGGAGATCGAGTCTTGTTTGAAGAATGAAGAGAGTTCAGTAGACAGCGGGCATAGCACAAAACCGTCGTCTAATTCGTCGGCCGATATATCTCAAGATGGTTGCGATACCAGAGATTTAGATCAGCCTACCTGTAGCCCAAATGGTTCACAAACTACCCAGCTGATTACACAGTCGGATGATGCGGCCATTGACTTGTCAATTTCATCCAATAGTTTATCGGCATCTTCGGATGCGGATATGGTTCAACCACGGGTTGAACCTCATGATGCAGATACGTCAACAGGTGAACTCGCCTCGATGCGGCGAGTCTACGTTGATATGTCCGGGTCACAGATCAGCGTACAGATGCTGCCGCGTACACGACCAGTGCTACCGGAGAACAGACGTCGCATCTCGCAGTTGATTGCGTGGAGGAGACAGAACTATAACAAACGCAAGAAACGAACTCGAATTAGTAGTTCTGAAGACAGCAACGATGAGACGTCAGTTAGTGCGGTCCGAGCTAAAGTTTTGGGACAGCGACGACAGGCCGGTGCTGGTCGCGTCAAGAGAAATCTACGGTCATTAGTCGTTTATTCATCGTCCGAATCTGAGGCAGACGACGCCGCGTCTATTCGTAATAACGGGATGACACCTGCGGTGGATCCGTCGCTCGTGACGGCATCAGAATCAATGATGGGAAAATCTAGTGAGAATAGTCATAATAATACTAATAACAACCGTGATGTTAGCGTGGATTTAAGTATCGCGCAACATCGTGATCACGATTTATGCACGCCTCATTCTGAAAAATCCAAACGCCTGAGCTATAACGTAGACATGGCTACCGAACCTTTAGGAGAGACACGATCAGCTGCGAATAATAATGTTAATTTACTTCCACAAAATGAGTGCTCGTCTGATGGTGTTGTTGACATCAATAAATCCATACAGAATGGAAGTACTACATTAGTAGAACCTTGTACGTCAGCTATGGCTCTCCGCTGCGATAATAATAACCATGTTACTAAGTTTTCCGATGATCCTTGTAATTCTGAAGAAAATGGGTTAAAGAGAAACGTAGACATCAACAGTTACAGTACAGTTGATCTCAGCTTGCCAGAGGTCGACAATGGCAATTCGCAGCCGATGTGGGCAGAATTTAAAAGATTCAAAAGTCGCATGAAGAAAGCACAACGGTATTACAGACAACACACCAAGAAACAATATCGGAGACGCTCCAGTGGCGATGATAATGATGATGACGATGATGACGATAATGGTGATGATGAATGCAATAACTAAAACTTCCATAAATACCTGATACTTCTCATCATGTTCTTTCTATATAATAAATTAAATAAAGAAATAAAGGAATAAAAAAATTTTATCAACCTACGACAATTCATTAATTAGCCATATATCATTCTTATACAAGTGTAATTTACTTGGAGTAGTTTGTTTGTGTCTTTATTATGCTGCAAATTTATCCCAATTAAAAAATTATACGAATATATACTATCTATTTTAGGTTAACCACACTTATATTAATGACGGTCTAAAAGCGACTTAGTGAACATAAAAATGTAAAACGAACAAATATCGATTCTCGTCTGAACCTTATGCTATCCTGTGTCGGATATATCATGGTGCTGTTAGTTAGAAATAGTCCAGTTACCAAGGTAATTGCCTCTTCAGCTTTTCAAGCTTCCCCGTTTGATGTCTTTTCCTTTTGCAGTTCTTTCTGTGAGCATCCTTTGTTATTTTTTCGTTGTTCTTCAATGCTTTTGAAATGGTTGACTGTGAGATATTAAAGTCTTTAGCAAGTTGCAATTGTAAAGTCTCAGATTCGTGAAGATGGATAATTTGTAATTTTTCTGTGAGCGTAAGACCTTGTCGTTTAAGTTTACAACTCATGATAGTGAAAAAAAAGACTAAAACTAAAGATGGTGAGAGATGGTATAGAAATTATAGATGTGCAAAGACTGCTGAAAAACTATTAGAATGCCTGGTTTTATAACTTAAGTAAACTCTGATCATGACATTTCAATATTGCAGTGTCTAAAAATTTATAAACAACAATAACAAAGCGTAAAATCATCAAACAAGTGTTTTATCGGTTTTAAACATACAAATATGATGCGAAAATATCCTGGCATTGTACGAAGACTATCACCACCTGTGGTTTTCACGCATGGATATCTCTCAGATGTCACGTGATTCTTGAAACTACGTTTTACTTTCGTTTGTAGAACCGTGCAGTGGCAATAAACGGACTCATTAATATGAAAAATATCTATTCTGTCCATCAAAGCCATGTGACAATAGCCGAATATTCTAATAATCTCAGTCCAATATGCTATTAAATGGACTACACGAATTCCTTAGGCCATTCTTGGCCCTGTGAAAAGTTAGCCAATGTGGTTTGTTGTACTAGATAGTTTTCAAGATTTCGAATGTGATTTCGATTTCGAAAAAAAAACTAAGTAATGTCATAATGGAGATAAGCATATTTTGTTACTGATGTTTAGTATTGGCTAAATGATGAGAAACCTACCTGTTCTGTTTAGATGCTTGACTGGCAGTTTCATGTTCTTTACTGGATGCTGGAGCCCTAATGGCTTAACCTGTCATGCTCTCTCATGGATACTTGATAGGTGTTCCGACTTCTCCAAACAATGTTTGACTTTACCAGTGGTGTCGCATTATCACTACTGGACCATCGACATGATGTTTTGACTTGGCTAACGGTTGCTTGATTCAACCGGGCGTGTCCTGATTCTCCATGTACACTGGACCACTAGTTGTGTGCTTTCTGATGGATGCTTGGCCAGTGACATATTCTCACGAGTCTCGATTATGTCTGGATTTCAGTGATTGGTACTTCCAATACCGTCTGACGGATCACGACGCATCTGGAGCAGCGAGCACAGTTTGTTCTGACACACGGTACCATCTTCACTATCATGCTGGTTTATCAGGACATTAATTACAACTCACACACTGCTAAACTAGTGTTCAAGACATAGCTGCAATGAAAATCTAGCTATGATATAATGTATCATTTTCCATTGCCAGAGAGGCACACACTTTCACCTCTTCCCGCTATTGATAGTCATGTGACTTGGTTCACCATTGTCTGAGAACTTAAGGGGTAGTCTTCAAAAGACTGAACATGTTCTTGCCCTTGCAATTCGAGTCGTACATCATAATCCATTTTTAATATCATGAGGTGATTTTGTCACTTCAAATATTATCGTCAATAATACTGCCATTATCAACTTTTGACATTGCACTCCCCACACCCGTGTTGTGGCATTATTATTGTCCCTTTAGAAAGATTTGCCATTTTCCCCTCGGTTGATACAATGAACCGGTTAGCCTTTTTATGCCACTGGTGCCAATTAAAAGACAACCAACCGTGGCAAACGGGAAATGTGGCAAACCTGGCTAAATCTGTAATGATGACAATGTACAGTGAAGTGAGAGTGCGACAGACACAGCAGACGTAAAAAGATATTTGATGGCCACACTGCTAACCAGATCGCCATTGGACCGATACGATTAAAGGCAGCTTTTACTTGAAACATGCCATAGGCCATAGCTGATATATTGGCAAATCCAGCAATTGTATGTAGGATCCTCTGTAGTTCATATCCAACTATCTAAATCTAGCCCCAGGCGTCTCGCCTCTTACATTCAATAATAAAATTAAGTCACTCGATTCATTATTAAACAAAGAAGAAATTTTTATTTAAACATCTTGATTCACATCTATCTTAATACACCATTCTTTCAGGACTAGCATTCTGACTTCTAACATTTTCATTGCCCTTTCTAACAACTTCTGAGAGCCTCTCTATTGCCATTCATTGATATAAATAAAAAACAAACATTACTATGTAACTTTAACATATACTACTTAAAACTTCTAAAGGATCACCCATATAATACACTAAAATATGTGTATAATACATTATGAATAGAAATGTAATTGATTTAGTGGAGCGCTTAGGTATTGTTGACGAGTGAAGAGTACATGTTTCTCAGGCTACATCAGTTTACATCGGGCTTCTGGTACAGCCAACAGACGACATGGTACATGATGCCACAGAGTTACAACCCGTGCACAGGACTGATGCTTCACCCTCTCCGCTGTAAGACACTGCACGTCCACAGCTACAACCTTGCAGAGGAAAAACCTGAAAGATGCATCAGGAGTTTGTGTATCCACCCAAACCATCAGGAAAGGCACCATGAATCAGGACTGAGGGCTTGTCGACCAGGTATACTCATTGCAATCACTCCTCAGGACAGACAGCATCGATATGATTGGTGTCGAGAACACGTCACCTAGACCCAAGCCCAGTGGAGTACTGTACTCTTCACAGATGAGTCCAGGTTCTGTCTAAACTTCACTGATGGTCATGTTCGGGTGTGGGGAAGGCCGAATGAGTGATATTCCGATGCTACAGTTGTTGAACATTAACTGATATGGCGGTGGCGCTGTCATGGTTTGGGGTGGCATCACTACCACGCGTCGTACACACCTCCATGCCATCTCTGCTCGCAGAGCAGAACCCGTGTCATCTAGTTGAAAGCATGCACGAACGATGTCAAGCAGTAATTGACGGTACAGGAGGTCACACATGCTACTAATCCATGTTTTCCGAAAGAAAAACACAGCGTTTCTTTGTTTACTGGAATCTTTAGGATGTTTTATTTTTCTGGCATTTTGAGGAAAAACAACATGTCGGCTTTATTTCGAAAATTTTCAAATTTTGGTCTGAATCGATACACATACTGATGAAATAGTTACTACCATACCTTTATTATACAAAATTATCGCAAATTAAGAGATATTTATATATATATATATATATATATGTGTGTGTGTGTATATATGGGTGATCCTTGAGAAGTTTTGAGTAGTATATCTCGCTATTAATATATACACAGTATTTAAATTCACGTCTAACATTATGCTGAAACCATGTTTAGCTACAATGTATTTAAGGATCCCAACGATGAGATGAGTGATCTCCCTTGTGATAACTCAGGTCTATAATAACTTCACCGAGTACATGGATATTTATTGAAGAGAAATACCGGTATTTAGCTTATTTAGCTTCATATTAGGACACAATTGTCCGCATTTTTGCACCACCAACTTAATATAAAGTAATACAGCCATGTATTACATATTAGCAATGGTGTCATTACAATTGTTAGTTTAGATAATGCATAATACCTTATCACGAGACATTACCTAACAGAAATCATAGTAAACCCTACATCGCAGTTTATATGTGAATGAGCATTCACAAAAATTTAAATCAAAATCATCAAATGTACAATACCAAAAAAATTGAATACTTAATGGCAAAAAGGATTTACTGCATCAAGCAAAAGCTCAAAACATGTGATCATATGATCAGCATATCACCATACAATGAATCAGGAAATCAACCAATAAGCATTTACCATCTGTTTCAAAGTAACAATTATTTTTTCAATATGAAATTAATGAAAAAATTCAAGTAGACACATTCAGCACATGATAGAACTTTAAGATTGCGCTATTAACCAAAACATCATGATGTATGTATGGATGTAAAGATAGGCCAATTTAGGGGGGAATCATGTCTGGGTCAGAATTGACCCTTCATCAAGCTGGCCTAAATAGGTTTGGTTTTTTGGACATAGTTTGTAGAAATTGCGTTAGCCGTTAATTATTCTGATGAGAATTATTTTTTAGTCTTCCAGTTTCATTGATGTATTTAGCCATTGACTGAGCCATTGACATTGGTATATTTTATATTTTGAAGGACATTGGAATTTTTCACACCAGTCGGAAAGGTAGAACTTCTGGCTCGTTTAGTACACCGGACACAACCCAATGTAATGGATTGGGGTTTCTTCCTCCAACATGTATTTTAGACAGACTTGTGTGGTTAATGATCAGCTATTGTGAAAAATGGTGACAGGACATCACATATAAAGTACAAGTAGGATTTAGCTTTACTTCAAACACTTGTTAGTGATGTTAATTAATATAAATAAGATAATGCGAGATTCATGGAACATTTTGTATTGATATCTAATCTTGAAGGACACACTTCACTGTTAAAATTAACATCATTGACTGCCTCTGTAACAGGATTGATGACCATTTTATTGAATCCTTAGTACATTGAGTTGAGCAGTCGCTGCTGTTGTCAGTGTTTTTATTCTTCCAATATATTTATAGTATTGCTTATAAGTTTGTTGGTAGCATGACATACTCAAATATATGTTCGACAACCATGAACTACTAAATATAAGCTTATTTTACTTAGTGGTAACATTATGGATAAAAAATTCTTTCAGATCAACATGCCACGGACAGCTGCAGAGAAGCAGAGAATATACCGTCAAAAAAAGAGACCAGCATCAAAGAAGAAAGCAACATCTAGCAAAAGGGAATTCCTGTTACACTGACCACAAAGAAACTGGGAAGAAAAGGATGATTTGTTAGACAAATGAGGCAGACTAAAGTACTGGAAAAAATGACAAGAATCTCAAGAGAATCTAAAAACACTATTCCGCCATGCACTGCACCAGCATCCCCGATGCAAAATCTGAGGGAAAATCAACCATCAACGTCTCGACAGCCTCGAAAACAAATAGGCAGACAAAGCGACAGGTCGCAAAGTGTTACAGCGGCAATATACACCAGAAGACGAGAAGGAGGACATAGCAAAATTAAAATGAAATATAAAAAATACCAAGTGCAAATTAATAGAGGCCAAAAAAAATACAAATATGCATCACCAGCTACAGCAAGATCCCAAGACCAGGGCAATTTTAATTAATGCTTCCAGAAATCATGAAGTGAAGAAAAAACAGATGAGAAAAAAGAATCATACAGAGGTGGGGGGTGAAAAAAATAACAATTCTCAACAATCCAGTAACAAAACGTTGCATTTAGTGATCATTTAATAATTACCTTTCATAGATTATCTCCATGTTATCTCAACAAGTGTGACGCGGTTTTGTCTGGACATTTATTAAAAATTTCTTGAGCTTCCAATGTGGATCACTTACATTCGATATGTCTTTATGAATAAATTGAATTAGTCTCAAAAGGTGTTACCCTTGCATTTTTTTTCTTACGCTCAAACAGTTACACCATTAGGAATTCGTGTCAACCGGTAAGGCCATGTTGAAAAAATAAAGGGAACACACTAAAGCACGCATGTGTCATGTGACACTGTCGAAAATGGTTTATCCAGGTTATATTGATATAATGACGGAGGTGGTTTTTTTATATATTAAATGCATGGTAAAGGCTAAGCCAAAAGGTTTATACACTTAGCCCAGAAAAAAAGCACTATAGGTATTGGTACACAAGAGCCAATGTGATTAAAATAATGAGCCAGACAATGAAACAGAAAGGAAGTTGTTACTATCAGGTGATTGTTTAGTAATTAGATATGTGTTATGCGTTAGTTATGGCTAACTATTCAACAGTTATGCAAGATGACCGGTTATGCTTTTTTCTCCGATTGTAATAAGTAAATGCAACTCGTCAGTTTAGAGCGCTTATAACACAAGTCACAGATTAAAATGACAACGTCCGGCGTTTACATTGCGCTGGTCAGAGATCCCGCTTCCGATCTCGCGTATGTGACACGGTTAGCGCATCCTTTTAAGATAATTTGTCAAAAATTTGGAAATGTCATACATAAGTAACTTTAAAATAAGGAATGGCACATCTATTAACATGATCACCAGTCTGATAATCACATTAACGTTATATGCAATTCCTGTTACCGCGTTGTCCATTCTGATACAAGTGAACATATTCACAACACATCAAGTCAGATTCTAGTCATCCATAGGTACTCATCATTTTCCTATGGACTAATACTGTGTGTATTATAACAAAATGTAATTAATTGATAAGCATTGGTTAATTCCAACAACAACATACAAACATAGTCATACTAATAATATAATAGTGTTATAATAGTATTACTAATGAATTTCGTATAATATAATAACCACCTACCTTCAATGTATACCTTAATACAAATATAAACATATTGCTCTTGTTTGTATCTAAGCGCAGCCTTATGCAATTACCAGTAGAGTTTAAAATATGGTACTTTTATTACCTGGTTACAGTATTGAAAGTTACTCGTATACTACATTGAATGTGATTTGACTTCTGTTTAATGAGCTAGATTAAGCCAGGTAATTATTAATTTACTAAACTACATACATTACAGCATTTATTTTATGGAATAAAAGTGTATTTTATATAAAAATGATTTCTATCTTACGAATTCCTGTCATAAAATGACACATCTTGACATTTAGTCCGGGCTACTCTACAAAACAAAACTCCAAACTGCCAATCCCGCAGAACGGATGAAAGTTATCGCATACATTACCCCACAAAAACCTCAACCCACAACACCAGAATGGGATTCAGCGTGGCGATGCCATCCAGAATTGTGACTGTCACGAGGGACCCGTGCGACAGTCCACTGTAGTCCAGTTGTATAGATCTAGAGTGGCTGTACGTTATTTACTATCTTTAGATGCCATGTGCCGCATCAGTTGACTCGTGAGTTTCTCCAGCTTCTTTATATCTTGTGTATGTTCCGTGCGGTACTGCAGACACTGTCAACAAACATCGTAGCATAATAATAATAATAATAATAATAATAATAATAATAATACATTTGTTTGGGAGGCGCCCTAATAACTAGTATGTCTC
>WURV02187858.1:0-28678 GCA_011762755.2 Epimenia babai | reverse complement strand
GTTCATTAAGTAATAATATAGGAACAGACTTATGACACGAGAGGTTACAAATTCCAATTCCATATTCGTATATTAATTAGTAAATTAGTATACAACCGTGGGTATTATACTGGCGTTACAGACGTTCTAATATCGGATGAAGCATTCACGATATACGAAAGCTTGAGACAGTCTAGGTCCAAGTCGGAACAAAAAGGGAAAGGCGCTACTTTTTAATAGCATTATATGTCAGCCACAGTTTCAATATTGCCTTAATATACCGTTATGTGTTTTAGGATAATTCAGTTCAAGGCGGGTGTTAATAAAAATTTAAGTACGAAAATCTCAGTTATTTCCTTCCACTAAGAAGGCGATGGACGAAATCGCTCGCATTGGAATTTGCCACCTCTCGCCTGAAGTCACGTTTTTTTTACAACTGCAGCACAGCACACTTTTTTGTCAACATTTGAGAAGTGATACCGAAAAGGAGTATCGTGTGACCTATATAGGAGGATTTGAGCTAAATAACTAGGTAAGGTGTGTTGTTAATTTAAACCGTTTCGTGCCAGGGGCGATGGCACTGGTATCGCTTCTACAGCCATACGGCCATTCCACCGACAATCCTATACATACAATTAATTGTGACTGGCAGTTGCATTAGTGGCGACATTAACCAGTAGTGACTACTGACCACACTGACCACTGGTCGCTGATTAACATCGAGAAACGGCTGATAATATAGACGTCAGATTGTACGCCACATTCGCCGCGTTCAGTTGGCAGATTTAGACAAGTAATAGAAACGAACGGGGAGGTTTTAGTGCTACTTTATTGAGGGTGGTAAATGTCAGTCGTGTATGTTTACGGAGGGCTAAATGCATAGGCACAGCTGAAAATACTGCAAGAATCCGTACAAATATTATAGGTATCAATAAAATACGAGAAATAAAAGTTGTCGACAAGGTGAGATGAATACTAAGACCGGATTGCGTACATCAAATATACGTAGCTCGTGTCTCTATTTTAGGTAGTAAAGAGGTGTTACCTCTTTATTTCTCGTATTTTACGATATAGCTAACATAACCTACAACTCTCAGTAATACCATTATCGCTATAACGAAAATTTGAGACATAATAAAATCTACTGCTTTCGATATTTTAATAGGTCCTTGTTAGTATCTCGATTTACGCTAAGTTACTCGCCACTTTGGCACTGTTTATGACTCGCTGACACAACGCTACAGTTTGTCAAGTTTGATATTTGATTGACATCTCTTTAGAGCGAGATGACGGGATTAGGGGCATTACTGACAAACACCGGCGCCGTCTGCCCAGCGAAGCGCGACGCACCTGATATATATCGAGAGAAATGTGTCAACTTAGTGCGTCGTAAAACATCTCCCGAACACAGGAGATTTAGATTTAGGGCCTACAGATGAGTCCATAATCAACCGACACATTATTAAATTAATACGCATACCTTCGTACATGTCGTCGTGAACTGTTCGCCTTTTTCCTTTGCATTACCCAACAGTGCTCTCGGTAATATGCATACTATATAATTATGTAGATAAAAAAGATCAACAATTGCATTAGAGGTTTAACCTATTCGGTTCGGCTATATCATCTATAAGCCTACTCGTGTAAAGTGTGTTTGACACTTAAGTTAATATTACAGTGAAATCAAGTACGTTTATTTCATAACATATACGTAAAATGCAACGTTGAATGGCATTGAATAATTTCATTTCATACCTAATCCCGTCCAAAACATGTATTATAACATAACCCACAAAAGCATTACCTAGTACCATTTCTAAATCTATTTCACGAATTGAACGCGTCAGGATTAAATTGTTCCGCGCGGCAGCGATAAAGGCGGCTTCTTGGCTGGAGAGTTGAGTCGATTGGATGCCTTTTTCTTAGCATTTACATCGCATAAATCAGGATAAAACTGAATTTGTAACGTGCGCGTCAATTAAACGACCGCGTGTTTATTTACGGCCGATCATAATATCAATTACCAACAGGCATGATTGTACACGAAACGTAGTGCTCGCGAAGGTAAAAAGCAACGCTGATATCAACGTCGGGTAATTGCCGATGAAATACTGCCGTTTAGTACGTAGATAAACGTTATTTATTGCAACGTGTTATGCGACATCGATATAAATTTTTTTTCGGCGCGGTTGAAATTCTTCGCAGATATTGTACTTTTGCCATTATCTCATTCGTTATCGACGTGAAAACATCTTCATCTAACATCGAATCGGTCGGGCTAATAATTCATTTTTTGATCGACGCGATTTTAGAAAATTCACGGCCGTATCCAACCAGTAACTGTTTGTTCGGGATGCCACAGCCTATCGCGAAGCTAACGAATATTTTGGAAAGAAGGCCACCCTCAACGTTCGAATGTAATTTATCTAAAAATGAAGTAAAAACCAGCAACTGGACGAACAAGATGTGTCGAAGGAAACAGTACTACTTCGTCATCACCATTTAACTTCCTGTACATAATTACCGATTATGGGATTGTTCTTTTATTTTCCTGTAAACACTTTTGATGTAGAGCCTAAACATTATATAATATACAATGTACTGTATACTACTGAGAACTCTAAGAGCGTATATACAAACAATAAAATAGTCTGACAACGCCATCTAACTATATATATATATACATATACATAAATATATATATATATATATATATAAAATAATATTTGTGTTTGGCAACCGAATTGAAACACCGCGTTTGACACCGCGTCTGTTCTGGTCGAACTTGTATCAAAATTTCATTATTCTATTGCTTTATACCAAATTTTTTAATTTGAGCAACTTTATCAGTTAATCCTATTCGAGCTAAAATTGCTGGAGCTGTGAGCTGCGTGAAGAAGAATTTTATTTATGATGCAAATACGTGGGTAGTTTTCATGAATTTATGTGGCCATAATATTCAAGAAATGTCACGATCTTTTACTCTCTGTCCCATTGAAATAGCCCAAATATACAGAGAATAATGAATAGTAGGTATATTAAGTAGATCGAGGAGGGATATAAAGTCGTGAGCTACTCATAGTTTGGAACGATAGGTGTTGGACAAATAATCAATAGGTAAATTGTAATCAAATATCTACAATTAATGTTCATATATGTAAGTTTATTTAAATGTCATGTGGAATTATATGTACACACATTTATAAACTGCCCCGGACGCTGTACTATTAAATGCGCTCTACGATACATATGTGATAATATTACTAATAATTCCAGTTGCTTTAAAACCAAAGAACGTGGGAAGTAAACAAAGACACTGGAGTATATTTACATCGGAGTAGCATCGACTCTGGTTCTTATCAAACGTTTGCAGAACAGTCGTAAACGCACTAGGGCGTCTACGTTGCTAGAGTAAAAAGACTATTACCTACATTTTGCACCGTATTTATATCTCCTCAGAGCATATGCTATAAGGCGTGGTTTATCGACCGACGAAGGCGGGTTCCTGACGAGGCGATGCATATATTAACGGAGTAGGTCGATGGATGCCATAGGTTCTTTCGCTACGGGCAGGTATTGGTTGGCTCTCGACGCATCGGCACGGTCGAGCGGTTATGATTGACGTCCGTAATGTGACATGATGACGTGCCCGATAAGACGAATGCCACGATACGACGCCAGTACCTTGCATGTTCTCATAAATAGACGAGAAAACAATAAGCGAGTACCGACTACCGACTTGCTGTATCATCACTCGAGAACTACGTGCTATACTTCAGTCTTGTAGTGTCTTATAAGCTATGATACACGGCCTCGGCGATTGATATGCTAAGTCGTTAAACTATACGCAAATAGACTTAAACCTATAATTAACAATAACGACTCGACGTCGATATGTCTACGAACGGTATGACTCTGATATAGTTGTAGCTCAAGGCTATCTCGATAAGTTTGCGCTTGCTCGAAAAGAAATTGCTATAGTGTAAATTCGCGTATTTCAATAAGAGTACTAGGTAATTCGCACAGTTTTAGATTAGAGGTACGTGTAATTTAGTGTTTTAGCGTTATCATTGTGCGTTCGTACGTAGGCGCCGCGGTGGAGTCACCAGCGAGCAGCACGAGCCCCTACAGTCCCCTCTACGGAGACGGACTGAATGGGGTAGGCATAAACGATTCGCTTCCGACGCCGTCTAAGCTCCTGTTCGAACTCAACAAATACTGCACAGAGCGCGTTCAGAGCCGCAAAGTGACTATCAGCAAAACGATAAGGGAGGTGTGCAAAGTCGTGCAAGATGTGCTCAAGGAGGTCGAGGTACAGGAGCCACGTTTTATCAGCAGTCTCGCCGAGACCAACAACCGATACGAGGGTCTTGAAGTCATCTCGCCGACCGAGTTTGAGGTCGTTCTATACCTCAACCAGATGGGCGTGTTTAACTTCGTCGATGACGGAACTATTCCGGGCTGTGCTGTACTCAAATTAAGCGATGGAAGAAAACGGTCAATGTCGTTGTGGGTCGAGTTCATCACGGCGTCGGGTTATTTGTCCGCCCGCAAGATTCGTTCCCGGTTCCAGACGCTGATGGCGCAAGCGTGTGATAAATGTATTTATAAAGATATCGTAAAGATGGTGGACAATACGACGGAAGTAAAACTACGCATAAAGGAACGCTACGTCGTACAGATAACGCCAGCATTCCGATGCGCGGGTATCTGGCCGAGAAGCGGAGCACACTGGCCCATTGCGCACATTCCTTGGCCCAATCCGAATTTGGTAGCCGAAGTAAAAACCGACGGATTCGATTTGTTATCGCGAGAGAGTATATACATGAAGGACAAACAATCAGCGGCTGAAGGAGATTCGTGGATTATATCGTTCAAGTATGCCGAGGATCGCTTATTATACGGTGGATGTCGAAGGAAGTGTCTCAGCATACTCAAAGCGTTACGGGATAGACATCTCGATTCGACGGGTCAGCCACTGACGAACTATCATATGAAAACATTACTGCTGTACGAATGCGAGAAACATCCTCGTGAGATTGAATGGGACGACGTATATCTGGGCGACCGTATTAACGGCATCCTTCTCCAGCTGATATCCTGCCTTCAGAACCGGCGCTGTCCTCACTACTTCCTCCCGAATCTCGATCTGTTTAAGGGGCGCGCGCATCAAGCTATGGACACCGCGGCCAAACAGGCCTGGCGACTGTTGAGAGAACTGTTAACTAACCCGAACAGTTTGGAAAAGTTATGACCTAACGATCCCGTCTCATTAGTACACCCGATGCAAAACGTCGATCTTACAACAGGATTTTGTGATTTATGGCGGAACTAACGCCCGTAAGGTTCCGTCATCACCGAGTCTGTCTCTAATGGAATACATCGTTTTCGCTTCGAGGCTGCCGCATGTGTTAGTTCTAATTACAGAAATGCACGCCGTACGTAAATTATACAAGCGATATAACAATGCATACTAGACTTAACTGACCGGTAAACCTCGTGTAGCATGGTTATCGAGCACAATAATATTAATAATCATTCTGTGGTTAGATGAATACAATTAATAGCATAGTCCGGTTCCACGTCGTAGCTTGCAATACGAACAAAGTCCCACGGGCATACAAGAGATAACTGAATACAGCGCGTTAATATTTCTGAATCTCTTGCCATCAAAGCTACGAATGCAAATTTTTCTTAGATACATACTGTAAAATGGCAAATAAAACGAACATCAATTCGCAATTTCGTGTATGCACACACTGCAGTGTAAGTCTTTTAGTATATTTATGGACAATAATTTATCCTTCGTCGTAAATGAAACCAGCGTAGTTTTCTGAAGCATCGAGAGCGCCGTATTTTTAACTACTCGTGTATAATACAAGTTTCTCGTCTGATATACTTCACTTAAGGTTAGATCATTTAAAATTGTCGTGCTAATGATACGATATTTGTTAACATGGTTAAAGAATTTAATACAAAGTTAATACTGAATTCATCATTCGTCATTATATGGGTACAAGCATAGGGGCTCGGTATTTTACTGGTATTTAATAGGCATTAAGGCGACAGTAAATATACGACTAAAATGTAGATTGTGCAGTTGATTGTAGAAATAAAATAAGCCAAAGTAGAAATTAAATTCGAAAATACTGTTGTATTTTACATAATTGTTTTAATAATTATTAGCAGCTTTGTCTAGAATGCGGGCGAGCATTTTTACACAAAATTACATTTTACCACAATGATTAAATAATTTTAAATATTAGGGTTTTTTGTTATAATGGCTATTGTTTAAATCCATCGTAGAACATGCGACAGAGTTTACCCGTACGAGAAAGCTTTCTGTTAATCCTTACCTAAGTTTGACGATAAAGTCGATCACCTTTTTAATGACTGGCACGGTAGCCCGCATTTTTATGATTAAATAAAATCTTCGTTGCTCACTTAATTTTTGTTTATCTCGTGAGATTCGTAGTTGTACGTACTATTTACAAAATAACGGTAAAGCAGGCTACGTGAAATTTGAGGTACTTGAGGAAGTCCAGTATTCCTGCTACATTTCGTGTAGTAATTTTCATGCGGCCACTGGGTGGTTGGTAGTATATTTACGCGATGTACAAAAGCGAAAAACGTCTTGCTTGCGTATCAATAAGAACGATACCGTCGAAATGAATTTCTGAACTAGTAAATCTTCGAGGTATTCGCATATTTAGGAGTAGATACGTGATTTTGTTTTTGAACGCCTAGGGATGATCCGCATCCTGATGATATACTCAGGGGTAATTCATGTACAATAGAGTGAATGTCAACAGGCTCGGGGAGAACGGATCGTTCCGCTGAACCCTTCCACGGAGGGGGTGCAGGGGACTCTATAAATTCTCGATTTATACTAAGGTCAACAATTCCATGCAGTTTTAAAAAACGAGATATAATTAATTTGGTATATAGAACACCAATATTCGCATAAAAAACAAAAAGGGTTCGAATTCTTGGCATTAACAATCGTTTTTCCCATTGCATCCTCAGGCAATGTAATCTTAATTCATACATAAACGCTAGTGAAATGTGTTCCGGGGAAACCTGACTAAAAACGACGTTGGAAATGAAAATGAGGGGCATATTGGTGTCGGTAACAGAGCTGCCTTTACTTTCATAAAACCCATTGCTTGACAATAAATTACTATCGTAGGAGCAGTGGTTTCTCATTATGTATATCGTATAGCCTTCCTGCCGAGAGGAAAGCTGGAATATCAGTGATGATAATTCCGTATGACTTTAGCGCAGGAACAGATATCTACCATCAACTACATCTGCGTATCTGAGACTTGTCAGTCTGAGAAATTAACCGGTCTCTTGATTTACATCTAATAGGGCATTATAACGCGTGTTAATTCACCATAATAAGGCGAAAGTTCGTTTACTTCGATAATTCAAATAACATTGAACGATTCGTGCTTGATTCGTGGTCCGCCATGACTGACATCTCCTGCCGAGTCGATAAAAACACACGCTCTAACGCGGCAATTATCATTTTTAAAATAATGATACAACACGACGTATAACTGCAACCTTAACCATTAAATAAAACAGCGCACATCAACGACAGATGGATAATTTACATAACTCATCGTCGGGGAATGATCGTGTATTGATTGTACTCGGTTATAAATGATAGTTCCATCTCCGTTACCTAGTTGTTATTCACAAGGTCGAGACGAAAGTCTGTATTCATATACGCACCGGGCAATATCAGGATTTTAATTCAAATGTCATCACCATCGTCGTCGTCATCGTCATCATCATCATGCAATATCTCATCATACAGTATTCACAAAATAAGTAGGAGGTACTTAAAGGTATCGATGTACCGCTCGGTCACAAATAAATATCGCATTTTGTTGTTAATGGTAGGCTTATTTTGTTGAATGCTCAATTGAAATAAAATGGAAACCTCGCCGAGATGATTGTAAATCCTTATAAACCGTAAACGGAATAAAAACTTCTACTCGTATTAACTACGGTTTACGACGATAGATTCAGGCGGTTTGGTTAGGAGTCGGACGAGAACATGAAAACTGCCAAAAATATCCACTTAATATTCTTGTAATTCCATATATTACTTCTAATAAAGATTATTAGATATAATTAATTCTTAAAGCGAATAACAACATGCATATACACACAATCATACAGATTTTCGCCCAAATCTGATAAGAAATTGTACTCGTATAACCACGAATAGATTATGTCTAAACTGTAAACAGTTGTTGGGGTAATTTATTGGGGCGATATGGCGGAGTCGGTAAAGCTTTCAAAATCGTAACTACAGACAGGGGCCTACTGTTTGCCGTTTATTTATGTAATGCAAGGGATCCGGCGACAGATGAGCACTTAACATGCGGCGGGAGTAAATAAACATCGCCGTTTGGGTTTATTTGGGCACGACATCCTACACCCGGGTCAGGGACGTCTTTCGGTATTCAGAAAGACCGCGGCACGAGCAGGCGAAACTAAAACTTATGAAAACCTTAAATATGAAACGAAAGGGAAACGCCTCATTGGCGAACTAAAGTTGGGATAAACACGAACTTTCTCGTGTGCAGATTATAGCGGGTTCACTACACCCGGTGAAGTATATCTGTATACGGAAGTTTGTAGTAATCCCTACCTTACTCGATATGGCTTTTCGTCTCGTATTTGACGATATGACTATACTGCAACCAACATCCGTTGTCTACATCATTAGCAAGTAAAATTAACGACGTAGAATAAAATATATTAAATTGCTAAACGATCTCATAATTGGGGAGGAATGCACAAAAATCTATACCACCACAAGAAGAACCATAATTGGAGACAATCGTGAAAAATTATATATTTCTGACGGGTAAACTCCAGGGAAAAAAAGATACAGTAGCACAAGACAGTCGTCACCAAACTTACGGTTTCACTATTCAAACTTCGAACGGAAGAGCGAGCGTCGGTGAATATTATAAAATTTTTATTTCCATTATATTATTCATTCGAATGGCTTATGTCACATTATAATACCGCATATCGGCCCAGTACTTTTACTGTAAAGGTGGAATTTGACTCAGCACGAAGGTATAAAAAAATCGGCGATAAGTAAAAACGCCATTAAAAGGAACAAGAGAGACAGCATGGCGGCACCGTCCATAAAACTATTACCGAAGCTTGAATAACCCAACGTATCGCTGATTTACTATGACTCGTAAACATCCCTTAAGGTTGCGACTAGAGGTATAAACTTGTAAATATTTGACGGTATGAGCACTCTGAGGCGGAACATGTATTAAAACGTTATTGTTTTATCGAAGTTTATCGGTAGTTTCGAGAACCAGTCACATGCCTCGTTCACTAAAGTCTCCGTTCTGGCATCCTTGTGCAGAGACGCTTTTAGGACGAAAAAAGTCGTATAGCCCGTAGGTTTATGAGGTAAAGTTGTATAGCCCGATGGTTTATAAGGTAAAGTTGTATAGCCCGTTGGTTTATGAGGTAAAGTTGTATAGCCCGTAGGTTTATGAGGTAAAGTTGTATAGCCCGTAAGTTTACGAGGCCTTCAGTAACCACTGCATGTGGTCATACAGGGAGTACCGGAGCAGGAATGTTTCGAATGTTGATGGCAACGACTATAGTAGATATATTAAGTAACTGTAAATAATCACTTACTATCACAGGTAGAGAAAAGCGTGCGACATGGCGAGGCCGTCTTTTTGTATTCGGTAAAAGTTGAATTGAATGACCACGGTCGCCCTTCTACCAATTTGTACAACGGAGATTTCTCCGCCATAATATAGGTATAGCTTGTTTAGTTAACATCCTACTAAGTACTGCATAAGCCACTGGAAGCAGAGCAAATGGTTACCTTCTGGGCGTAAATTTGAAAAGGAGCTACACAGTCTCTGGTTTATGTATATCAGTAAAATATAATAAATATATTATAAATCTGTAAAGCGGGATAACCTTATGACATAAAATATACTTTCGCATTATTTGCCCCATAAAAAAATTAATTGTACCTAAGTTTTATTAATGCGTGCATTGAAAAATAAATAACCCGTTGAGTGTTCGATTTAAAGACGTGCAATACAAAATACCTAATTTTATAATAATTGTAACTAATAATTGTAGTATTACATGCAAACTGAGAATTGGACGATTATAGATTATAGAAACTTTTAATAACCAAGTAAATCCATTTCCTAGTAGAAATTCTAATTCTTTAAATTTCATTTGCCCCCACATCCCCATCATTAATGTGCCTTATGGTTAACAATAGCATACAATATTTGCAAAAAACCGGTTATTTCTATATGGCTGGGTGTATCATTAAATTTCATAACTATATATACACAGTATTTACGTCACAGTTACTTCTATACTCCTAGATGTATGATTTTATGCTTTATAAACAGTATTTTGTATTTATTGGGACCAGCTTGATATATAAATACTGGATAATTATCGAATTATCAGCAACCGGCAACCGGCAATTTTTACATTAATTCGCGCGATGAAGTCAGAGATGCGGCCCGTTTCATTCGAATGTGCGGCCCGTTGACTTTATTAATTTGTTACATGCGGCCCTCCATTTGAATCATAACATATATTTGCGATTCGATGGTCAGCGAATGATACATAGGTCAGGGTAGGCCCGTAAAACACATGCTTTATGATCACTAAACACAAGGAAGTTCTGGAAAAAATCGAAAGTTTAAGACGTTTTTACATGTTTTTATGTCCCGCATTCCCCTATTTATATAAATGTCTTACTTCAAAGGGTTACATTATGCGTGTTGTAAACTACAAAAGCATTTAGCATAAAGACGTTCAGTATTGACGATGAGGCGTGATTTGTTAGCCGTACCTGTGATTATCTTACTAAAGGACCTATACTTGAGGCAAGTGGGGTACTTATATCTATCCATATTTCACTGAATGTGGATCATAATCGCTATTCTCACAAAATTTTGTGACACCTAATATGTGGTACATTGTTACTTTATGTACGTCAGCGGCGAAATAATAAGATTTGTGATTTGAACTCATCCATTTACACAAACACTCGATGGTCCTCGAGATATCTCCTCTCCTCATTATCTCTCAGTTTCCCGTGGCGTACCAGCGCGTCATACTGAAGTGCTTACAAGTGTCTCGCTTGTCAGAGGACCGCGGTGTCTGTACACAGAAGGACGGACGAGGGGTCGGGCATGTGGCACACTTGACATTATGTCGGGCTTTTCATACTTGCCGGTGTGGATCTAGTCGAGATAGGAGAGGAAGTCTCGGAATGGAACTGATTGGAAATGTAACGATGCAATGAATGGACGCCAAACATTTTTATATCATTCTGGCGAGTGTGGTCATCATAAAATGACGGAACCCCCCCCCCCAAAAAAAAGTAACTACAATACTTATTGTGGATTGGGGAGGAATTATGATGATTTTTCTAGTGAAAAGGGCAAAAGTACCGTAGCAATGTAGAAGCGCGACAAACGGATACACCACGATTTCTCTTCGTAGAATAAGGACAGTATTACCGTTGGATTGGGGCCGAAATCGATCGAGTTTTCACTCATAAACCTGCAAATTATAATCTCGTGTTCCACTAATGTATGCCGAAGCAATTTGTGTATAAGGGTGGCCATACACTGCCACATGCATAGTAGTATAATAAATTATTCAGTATGCAAAACGTCGATAATGCGCCCACGGCTTGAATACGCCCTTCTACGGGAAACTCGAGATTGCAGAAGATTATGGTAAGACTCACATTGCCCTGTTCACTAAAGAATTAATTATACTGACCGAAACTTCGGGTCCAGTTTGCAGTGCTCACTTCGACAATTTAGACTAGAATGTAAGCGTGGGGATAGAGTTCCTGCCGAAGACAAGTGTGTCTCGTCGAAGTAGTTAAAATATACCAGTAAATTTCCAAGAACTAACATGCTTGATATAGACAGAAAATGGCATCTTATAACTTATTTGCTAGCGAGACAACTCGGATTTGACCTGTGTATGCTATTAAATAGCCAAGCCTGTTCTGAACATCACATGTTTCGTGTGTATAGATTCGCGTTCACAACCTTGATAATGAAGCAGCAGTAGAAGTGGGTTTCACTTTCAATTTGTCGCATTCAGCGATTACAACCAACGCTCTATTTCAGAGTGGTATTATTTACTTTCAATAAGTATTATATAGGGCATAACAAAATTCAGTCATAAGATGCACACCAGAGCATCCATTAGCCAAAGCTTCTTAAAGGGAATGAAAGTATTGAACTGATAAGAGGGCCTTAATTGTAGACATTAGAGTTGAATATAAGGGTGTAATTGACGGTTACGAATCTATTAGCGGTCTGGCAGACCGGCCGGCGCTCGTGTATTCACATTCGTCTTTATTCTCTCGTAGCGCATCGTTGATCTGATCGATCCTGACAGTTTCTGTATTACAATATCTCTGCGAGAACCAGCAGTCGTTGCGCGCAACAACCAGCCATGTTGCCCAGTCTCTTCCGGCGTTAGTTTGTTTATCGCGTCAAAGCAATCGGAAGGCGGGATACTGGGGGTGGAATGTAAGAACTACGCCAACGATAAGAGATCGGGGACATGTTTTTTTTTAGTAAATTCCGCGCCAGATGGGTAATTGACAGGGCGTGTTAAAGTCGAGCGGGTGCGTCTAATGGCCGCCCGTGGATCTGGTAATGACAGCGGAATAGGCCCTATCTTCTTGCGACACAAAAGGGAAAACAAACGCACAATGCCGATGGATGTTGTTTTTGTGCGCTATGAATGCGGCTAAATACGGCCCTGTTGTGCGCTTCTACAATGGGGCGGCGCAGACGCGGAATGTGAATACCGAGTAATTAGAACTTACACTCAATTTGCGAGACGAAGTTCTCAAGCGCTGACAGGACCAGATTTCGCGTCGAAACGAAATCTACTCTCACAAATCTTATTCTGAAGTAGGTAATCATCTTAAAATCCAGTTTCACCACTATCTCCGTAGAGTCGTACATATCGTATAGCTGCAATAGTACTTGCGCGCACACACACACACACACACACACACACACACACACATCCACACGACATTCCTTAAATTACCGACGTTTTGACACAGATGGGAGAATAACGAGTCTTAAAAACTGAAGCGGTACGCGTTCGCCCTATTTCTTACGGACGCCATTTCTCCGCACCGTCATAAATTATAGGAAATGCAGTACTATATCATCATTGACGTAATGTTTAAAATTTATGTGAATATCATTTACAGTTATGAAAAAACCTGTCATTTTTCGTATGTCCGTCATACGTCATGCGAGATTAAACGATATAGCATTGGACATTTAAAAAGTGTGCGCGTATTGGTCTTGTTATACACTATTTTAAAATGGCGTCTCATCTCCAAAAAGATAAATTACAGTCTCGAAAAAAGGACAACAGACCTGAACACTATGTAACAAACGACAGACTATAGATGAACACGCTGTTGCCGTTTAAAATTTAGATGGAGCCTAAGACAGAGGACCTGGTGAGACGTTGGTACACGATCGTGTGAACTGTGAAATGCGTTTAAGGCGTATCTTTCCGCCAAAAGAAAATGTTCATGTTCATAAAAATGTCAATTGTACTTTACCCGATACTATTATATTAACAAGGCTGACCACATTTCACTACAAATCGCAAAGTGGTTATTTGAAGTTCCACTTCAGACTTGTGATAAAGCACCAATAACCAATTTAAGGTAGGATCGTACGTAAACAGCCGCCAATAATCCCGTTCTCACCGGAAAGTGTTAAAACACAACATCAAGGTCAGCTACGGTAGGCCAAGTGTGCGCCTCTGCGCCGGAGCACACGGCACGGGACGGATGAGGGACCTTTGTAAAATTTTATACACCCAGAAGCCAAATAAACTATGATCAAACAATCACCAATTAACAAGTATACATTTCGTTCCTGATATTGGTCGAATTTCACTATTACCACATGAAGTCAATAGTAATGTAAATAAAAAGGATGTACGGATTTAT
The DNA here is from genome assembly GCA_011762755.2 of Epimenia babai. NCBI lineage: Eukaryota > Metazoa > Mollusca > Solenogastres > Cavibelonia > Epimeniidae > Epimenia > Epimenia babai. The sequence continues at coordinate 14,643 of WURV02187858.1, read as the reverse complement.
TGGTCATTTCCTGTTAAAGTCCAAGTTAATAATCTTTAATGTCCCCAAAATTAACTATTTTAGTGATAAATGTTGATGATTTCAAACAAGCGAGGATATTTTACAAAAACATAATATAAAGTCGATAGCACAAAATTAATAATGAGATAATTCGATGGTGTAATACTATAAAAATTTTTTTAATAGGCTACAATGTCATCATTGCGGGGATGTACGGACAACACGCATTGTTTTATTCCTTTTTTAATCTCGCTACAATACTGCGAATTCCACTTGTCATTCCACCAAATGCTAATGTTATATTAATTATAATGTTGTGCGATACGCGTCGAAGGGTAGACAAATAGGCGCCATTTGAGCCGACTTCCAGACAGCGAGACATGCATGTTTTGCCCAATTACAGTGCCCCGGGTACGTTTGCATAGTTATAAAAAGGTACGTCATTCAACATCCGTCGGCTGTTAGAGACATAAACGTCGAAGTAGAATAATTAAGAGACGTAAGAGTACTATTGGATAAATGAAATCGAAACACACAATGTAATAAGGTATTAACGATGTAGTTAACGTATTTAATTTAGAGACCCACCAAGACCCTTCACTTCATTCCAACGAGATATGGCTATGTGCCATGGAACATTGTCGCAACGCATCGAAACACTCTGTCGCGATCTAAAACTTCAGAGTATCCCCTGTTTGACTAATGAATGGTTTGGATTGCAAGTTTTAAACAGTATTTTCTTGGATGCCCATCCTTTCAAGACCACCAGCTCCTTACACGGCACGACTGACCCAATACTAACAACTTACTAAAATGTCTTTAAAATCCTTACTAATCTCTAATTAGTGATCGTTCGCTCGTTCGCGCCTGTTTTAAATACCGAGTTTCTCTAAGCTAGACTTAATATGAAGACGTTGGCTTCCACGCCATTACCGAAATTATCTTCTATGTAGTAATTTAGATAGTATACCTGCCATTGGTTCGTATTGAGTGATATATATTTAACATCTTAACAAGGAATATCCATAATGACTCGTCAATAACACAGGACAATTAGGGAAAAATACATCATCCTGCTTTTGATGGTTCAGAATCCGTGACCAAAACACGGACATTCTGGTACTATCATACATCAACTCAGTTGCTATTTCATATGCCTGAAGAATGGCGAACGTAAAAAGCGAAATTCGGTCTTGTCATATCCCATGTGGTGGAGAATTAATATTCTCGACATGACACATTATGATTCCTAATCTAGTTATAACCGATCGCTACGTCACGGTCGCTATAGTAACCGTGTAAATAATTTCTAATCTCCGGCTACAAACACGATTAGGCGATCCCCGGTGACGAGAAGGCAGTGTGACTGTCGCCGTGCCGTTCGACGGAGGTGTCAGATGAACTGTGGGAACGACTCGCAAAATTCAGGCCCGGTGGAGTAAGGTGAGGAACGAATCGATCTACATTTAGGACAGTGTATAGCCTATTGAGTGCATTACTGAAATATTATTGACTGCAAGAAAGGAAGCCGGGAATTGCCAAGTCGCCAATGTCCGATTAAAACATATATACGATACCACATCTATCTGCCGAATGTTATGATAAATGTCCAAAAATGTAATACATAGCGCCCCACAATGCATTTTTTTTTCGACGACCTGCTACAAACTCAAAATGTAACGAATGTACATGATATGGGTATCATTAGAAAGGCCTGCTATTTCTCTTTCAAATAAGCTATGAAAAATTTAAGCTAATCAACATTTTCCCGAGACAGGTCAAAATGCCATCGGGACCGAATTTTACGTTTCATACTGTGACCCACTTAACGGCATCCTACCTGTTCTGGAGACGAACTTTGAAATTCAGCAGCGGAGAGTGTTTAGGCGTCTGTGGTGGGCGGAGGATGGAGCAAGCGCCCATCGTCTCAGAGCTGTGCGAGGTCGTCAACACCAAGTCTTTGGTGATCGCATGATCGCTCTGAACCATGGCGCGGAGTCGCCACCTCGCTCCCCAGACCTTACCCCTTGTGACTTTTAACTTTGGTGATTGAAGTCCATGGTCTACACGCCCCCCCCCCCCCGGCTACCCAGGTATGCGTGGAGAGGGAGACCACGTAAGAGGAGTGGGGCCCTAAGCCGTCACACCCTCTCAAAACACAAACATGTCTGTGGCACAAAAGAGCCTACATAATTTTTCTTTTGATTCATCTCCTAAAAACATAAAACTTGGTCCATATGGCATTTTGACCCATCGATTGATTTTAATTTTTCATAGCTTCTTTTAAAGAGAAATAACAGGCCGTTCTAATGATACCCACATTATGTATATTCGATACATTTTGAGTTTGTAGCAGCATTTTTCGGGACGCTCTGTAGAGATTTACCAATAACCTGTAATTGAAGTGCATTACCGAAATATCCAACGGATACAAGATGGGTCTCCCGCTGCCTAGAAACTACTAAAGGTGACTATTATGACCTCGACGCCCGGCTAAGTGATAATACTATAAGGTCCAATGGTAAAACTAACCCATATATCAAAGGAATAAATATATTCTAACAAAACAAAGGGCATTTTTTATCGATATAAAAAATATAAATATAGTTAGTTCACAAGGGACAAGTACCCACTTACATTCAATGCTCGTGTTGCTGTTAGGGTCGATGAACTGACGTGTTCATGACCACGACGAATTCCCTCTGTACGTCCTTCCGTCTTAGGCTACCACTTCCGATTACTACCCGGTAAGCGCTCCCCATTATCTTGTATTAGCCCACACGCAATACTCGCTTGTGACGAATTTCCGCTCATGCGCGGGTCCGCGTCGGCACACTTTCTACGAGTCTGTCGTTCGCTCACGCAGGCATAAAGCTAGTAGGTTAAGAATATGCTGATTACCACGGTAATGGTTGCGTAGGCCATTCACAGCCCTTTACAAATCTAACCTATGTGGTTGACACAACAAATTGATTAGCGTCACTTATTAGGAGGGGGGACACGCACTGTGAAAAATCCACTGAGCGTGGGCAGACAATTACTTTCACGCCACTGGTTCCAAACGCTCACAGACGGGGAACATATGTCGCAAACTTCGCTAAGTTTATGATAGTGGTAATTTACAAAGAGATGACGACATAGCGGGCAGGTAAGCGACACAGACACCATCCATAGAGCATCTGAAGCACAGCTACGCCAGAGAGGAAAAGCCCTACCAGAACCACCCCGCAAGAGCTACCCAGACCTCAATGGCACACACACACAGAGGGCAAGAGCACCAACAGAACCACCCCGCAAGAGCAATCCAGACCCCCATTTCACATGGGTTTAAGGCGCTTTCTACCCTAAAATTCGTCACAGGTAGTATACTGGCAGGAGCCGTAATCGAACTAGGGTCCTCTTGATTCAGAATCAAATACAGTACTCTAACCACCACTCTTACTGCCCCCACACCCGCCCCAACGCAAGCATAAAACATGCGAGCACCGATTTCGAGTTGATACTTTTTCTCAATTTTGGGCTTCAGAAAATATACCCCGACTTTTAGACCTACATAAAATATATTTTCCATAAACATCTATTTTCGATAAATTTGAAGTCGAAGTAAACTTATACACTACGATACACGTGTTTTGAAAGCAGCCTTAAGAAGCACGATTCACATGCGTCTATATTTGAAAAGTTAAATTAGGATTAATAAATGGATTTAATGACTATTACTGCATATTTGATGCATTATTAAGCTACATCATGTGGTATACGCATTGTGTCGGCATAGTACAAATAATAGATATAAAAATCGACCCCGCTCCAATCAGACACGTATTCATGAGATGAAAGCCAATTTACATACACGCATAGATCTACGCTGATCAAGTCCGGTAATATAATAAACGCAGTAGCATTTGATGTAGTGCTGCAATGATCACATATAACGACATTAAACAATGTCTCTAATGCCGATTTGAGAGACTCGTACATAAAGTAATGTGATGGATGAATGGTAGCGCGACACGCCCCCGAGCGTCGTCATAATAGAGACAGAAACGACGAGAGGCTGCTTCTCGTGGGATTCGAGACGTAATTGCCGAGAATTACTGAAACTGCATGCGACGGTTTCATCCATTAGGGCACGATAGGATATCGCATGGCTTCGACACCGTCTGGCCCTTCATAATGAGTATGTAGCAGGACAATCGGATGATCCTGGATTTCTTCGAACGACGCGATCTATCATTTTGGCCAATCTGCTAAGGGTTTTGCTGAGCATGATCGAGTAAACATCGGACGAGAAAATTAACATTGTAGCTCGATTCTTTAACTGATTGTCTACATAATGTATATTGACGCGTACGTTTGCTAAATTGAGATGGGATTAATGTTTCGTACCGCTATACAGCGGTCAACTGCGTGTGCTTCTAAAAAACGATTTCCATTACAAAGTAATCGAATGATCAAATGTGTCGACATGCGAGACAGACTTCTGATATATGGTGTACTAGTACGAGGTACATGCTAATATGTAGGTAATTAGGTACAACTATAACAAAAATGTCGGAAAGCAATTGCTTGAACAGGAGTCAAGATTTCTATTGTGCTAGACGCAATTATGGAAGTATAACCCAAACAAGCCGAGATGCCATAATCGCCGATGATTGCATTACTTGTGTAAGCCGACGATTCGTAGACCAAACGGCGAAGCATCTGTCTGCGCGAGAAGACAAAACGCAATATTTGCTGATTATGAGGAGCAACCTGTTGCGGTAATGAATCACGTGACACAGTCCTGATGTGTCAGTGTTGACATGCGCTGTTGTCGTATATCGCTTGTGTGGAGCAAGATGTTATCCAGTGGGTAAAAACTAAAAACGCGATAAAACTTCATAGACCGCATCAGAGTATATTGGAGAGAAATGCACTGACAAAAACCCTGCCTCTGGTGACCTCACCCTTATGCTGCTCTACCAAACGAGCTATTTTCTCTTGCGCATTTAGGTAAGCACCGGCCCAATTATCTGGGGGTCGTGGGTTCGGATCCTACCAAAGACAAGGTTTTTTCCCAGTTGTTAATAGATCCCCAACGGGCGCCCCCACTAACGTCCCGAGTTAATTCTACGTGAACAATTCGACGAGGCTAGTTGAGTACTAATCTCTGGCAATCGAATGTGCGTGGAGGGATGACAACAAATTTGCGCTATTACGACCATACTATTATTATGCAAGGAAACTATAAGTATTTGGCTAGGCGCATTTGTACGAGGTAAAAATGACGGCTTTGTCCAAGAATGGATGGAGAGAAATGCACAGCAAAAAACCTACACCCGATGGTCCACCAAGAGGAATAGATCTTTCTGTGCATTTCTTTCCAAGTAATCGAAGAACCACATTGGGTACCCAATTTTTTAGAATAGAAAGATTTGTATGGGTAGTTTATTTAAAACGGAGCAAGTGTAAATAAAGGTGTAGTCGAGCAAAAATTCCAAAGGTAGAGTTGAAAAGTCAATGAGTTTCGCATCGGTGCTGTCTACCTGCTGGTGGAGACAGAAAAATTCAGGTGGAGGAGTAAAGTGTCATAGATCATCTTCGATACACGAGCGTCAGGGTGGAAGATAGGCATAAGAGAGAGGACCCGGTTTGGGCAAATACGTACAGTAGTATATGACAAGGAGGTACCTGCTTTGGCGAAATAACAAGGGGTGGATCTTGCGATTTAGAAAAGTTGGAGTAGATTTCGAAATTAGTAAGAATAAGATTGAGGATGGACGGACAGGACCAGAGAACCCAACCCGAGTTCACTATGGATAAAATACATTATTGGCGTCTGGGTGCATATCTAAGATGGCGACGTCTATAATTATTATAGACAGCTCAGATTTCGCGGCGTGTTTAATGCTATGCAACGTTGTTCTATGTATCATACCGGCTATATATATATGTATAAAGAGAATGGTAGCGATGACAGAAAGCCGATGGTTCCGACTTGTCATAACAATACTCTCTTCGACACCTGGTCCGAATTAACACCGTGTATACGTGCGCGTGTATCTGCATGACTGTACGTACCGGAACAGAACCGCAGCAGAACAAACTGTCGATTATACGTAAACTTTAAATGGACCCGGACTGCCCAAAAATGTAATCAATCAAACATCTGGAATAGACGCCAAAAGTGTATTATTAAAATTTTTCGAGTTATATTAATTTTGCGAATTTTTTCCGACAGTTTTTGCGTTATCTTTCGCGAATCGTCAAAAAGTAGATATAATTTTATTCATTATCAAATTATTTAAGTGTGCGAATGTCAAATCGCGCATGTATTTACTTTTACAGTATTTTAGTAACTACCTACTATCTATTACATTTTCTGTCGTTATAGCGCGTGTTTAAAAGCGCGCAGATTTAAGCGTTATTTTTTACGGGCTTAAGTTGAAAAATAATAAGTCATTCCGACATCTGGATGATCGGTCGGCTTGAAGAAATCTGCATATGTACGCACCGATATATTAAGCTCATCAAGTTTTAATCAAATTCTTTTAATAATTCACGTATAATTTCGATCGAAATATAATACATAAGCGAGCTCACTCAGCACTAGATTACTACGCTAAAATGTGCTCGGCGGTATCGACTTAGTCCCAGTGTCCGCCACATTATTTATACGCAGAATATTCCACTTAAAGCGTGAGCTATACGGTGACCTACACAAATACTATATTTAATCAACAGAATAGAATATAATGGTTACATATGTATGACAAATATATTGTAAAATCTACTGTCCAATAAAGTCAACAATTCTACTGTTTAAAGCATTTGTCAAATTCAAGGTTTTTAGGTACCTCCTCTTTTGCTTGCTCATCGAAATATGTCCATAGATCTTCGATTGGGTTAACATCGGCCAATCGAGAACCTCTCGAACGTTGACATTGAACCACGTCCTTACTCGTCTGGCTGTGTGTTCTGGATTGTTGTCCCGCTGAAGCATCCAACTGATGTACATATAGTCTTCAGCATAGGGTAACATGATGTTTTCGAGGAGATCCACAGACACATTGTGATCCATAACGTCATGGATGCGGTGGAAGGGGACCGGTTCCATCTAAGCAGGCCTACGCTATAATAAAATCCCTACAACTCTTCACAGAGCTCCTCGAGCACTCTGGCAATAGCGTCTCGCCAATACGGCGCCTCACATACATTCTCCCATCACTTCCAAGACGGCTGAACTACTTTTTATCGGGTCAAAGAACTCGCTGCCAGTCACCAAAAGTCAGCCTCACATGAGCACGTGCCCGCTTCAGCCTTGATATCAGATTTTTCACGAAATGAATGGTTTCGATACTCTTCCTACAAGACTGCCTTTCGTAGTATGCGCTTAACTGCGGTCTTATATCTTTTGAGTGGTGTCGCGTCAGACAGTCAACGATCTCCGTGGGTTTTCCACGTCGGTCTTTCATATACAGTTCAACTACTGTTCTTTCATTTCTCTGAGACACTTCCTATGGTCTACCTATTCTCACTCTATTTCAATTTAGTCCCCGTCCCCTTATACCTTGCAAATGTTATAACTCTACCACAAAAACATTTTATGAGCTTGGCAATCTCCGTGTTCGAGAATCCCTATTCTTTCAGCCTGACTGTTTTGGCTCGAGTTTTCCTGATCCAAGCTTTTTCGTGGCCTCATATTGCCGGAATGCTCTCCAAAATCCTTGTTGGAGTTTAATAGAGATATTTGAACATTATTATAAGAACAATTTTCCGAGACATATTTGTTATATGACAGCCTCTAAAGAAACTAATACAAACTTTTGAATACCAACACACCTGGGTCACCCCAAACAAACATTGTTGCCCTCAATTGCCGTATATATACTAATTTATTGTCATGCCTAAGTAAGCCGTTCCTCACAGCCGAACCAACAGGCATTATTGCTGACAGTTTAATCATTTTTTTGTCATTGAGAAGTAACCTATACTATTTTGCTATATAGTGGCTCATTCGGGAGAATATGAAATGTAAATTAAATGTCACAAATATTCCGTCTTAGAGCTTGGAACTGTTTCTAACACTTATGATAGTAAATTTTATCACATGCATATGCATAAAATTACTATGTATGTTGTAATTCCAATATATATTAAAAATTAGGGCCCCCAGTGTATATATTAGCTCCTTGATTAACCGCCCTTCGTTCTCTCGCCATTCCCGCTTCTTGCCGCTGTCATTTTCTTATTGAATTACCATATTAAGTTTGATAGATTAGGATGAATAGGACAAAAAATACACGGGAAAAATTTCACTTCAAAGCCAAGTCACAGAAGAAAGTGAAACAGAGGCCCGGTTTAAATAAATGTAAATAGATATACATTTAACGAATACTGTAAAAAATTAGTAGTTGACATTTTTATCTCTATGGCGGCCCTCTTGGCAAGTTTCCATCTGCCGCCACACCGTTTACCGACATGAATTTGACTATGACTAGTCCGAATACTTCGGTGAGAACGGAGGTCTACTGCATATGAACACTCCACGGTACTGCATCTGTGCTAAATATATCTGGCATAAATAATTATTGTAATCGTTGATATGTGCGGTCTAAAATGTTGCTTTTTAAAAATAAATTATGTGGTCAAACGCATTGCGTTTTACGCTGTAACTAATTTGTTGGAATTAGAAACCGTAGGTAACCACATAAAAATAAAAAGTTGATAAACCTTAGAGGTTCACACACACTCATTTCCTAAACCCGGTGTAGAAGGGGGCATTTAGTGTAGTGGTTAAGGCGTTCAACTTTGAACACAGAGAACCCTGGTTCAATTCCGAGGTCTAGCCAGTATACCTGTGGCGTTTTTCGGGGGAAAAGCGCCTTAAACCTGTACCAATGAGGGTTTGGGTAGCCCTTGCAGTGTGGTTCTTTTTCTCTATGACGTAGTTGTGCTTCTGATGCTCGAGGATTGCCTCTATACTTCGTACCTCCCTGCTATCATCACATTGTAATAATCATTAAAGATCGTCGACTAATTGGGAGTTTACACGGCAATATTTTTGCTGGAAGAAATCGCCAATAGTTGCAAGAAATATGCTCTATTCTTGAAATTTCTTGCGCCCGTTTAGCCAATGGTGTACAAGTATTCAACACGTGACTATCAGGTGATTACATTTGTCCGTACACAAAAATTCCAACACAAAATGGCTGCTCGTAAGCCGATTGACGTGGAAACCGAAAAATTGATTAAGGCCTACAGAGAACAAGCTATTTTACGGGATATAACAAACCCCAACGATAATAAGACCACGATGAAATCTGTAGCGTGGCAAGTTGTTATAACGGCAGCGGATAATTCGATGTCGCTACCAGAATCACTCAAATCCGAAGTTGCATCCGCCATCTTTTCCGATGATGTAGCAACCGGCATTATCGTTATCGATAAACTAATTAAAGTATTTCAGTGTAAACGCTTAGCGCAATAAATTGCAGGCACAAATTAAGATATATGGCAGTGTAAACACCCCATTAGTGGAGTGTCCGTCATGTGTTGCCTGTCTGTTGATATTTGGAATTGGTAGGGCTAATGGAAAAAATGTCAAATATTTCCCCCAGGCTCAGTGGGTTTTTTACAGTAGATGTAATAAGTGAAGCTAATATGTGTTTGTCGTGTTAACCACATAGGCTAACATTGTAAAGGTCCATGTGGCCCACACGATAACCTTGGTAGTCAGCCCATTCTTAACTAACACGGCGTATAAAGAGGTGAGAGACGAGAGTGGCACAAGCTTATCTCAATCAATGTATTTATACAGCATTTATAACATTTGCCGTTCGATGCTATCGGATTCGTAGCGACAGTAAACGTTTTGTTGGTTCGGTATCGCGGCCGTTAATCAGGTACGGGTCCGCCATCTCGTCATCTTCATTGACATACGTAGGTCTACCCGCTGTAAACATCACACAGTTACAGACACGACGTCGACGTTACGATGTTATAAGGCGCGGTGTTACGACGTCGGACAAGTGACGAGCTCGCGACATGCACGTAGCGAAATAATCGAGTGTCGATAAATAAAACTTCGAAATAGTGCACTGCCCGGAATTTCATAAAGTCATGGGGATGGGTTCTAGCCATGGAATTGATACGAATCTGACAATTACTTATACGAATTTATAGAACTAATTCAGGTATTTAACCAGCAACGAAAGGCGGAAGGAAATCGACATGAGATATTACGATACTATGTGAGAACATTTCATAAACGCAAAATGATAAAACAGCCCGAGGGAACGTGTAATTACTGTGGATATAAAAGGTTTTTATGTGCAATTCTCTCCCGTTATTTATGAACCCTAAATGGCTGGCCCATAAACGTTACGTTAATATTTCAAACACAGGAACTCGGTCCATTTATATAGTCGATAATTGCGTGTAACAGATAGCCGTGATAGCACGCGTATCGCTGACATGACACCGACTTTTAAATATTGGTGCGTTCTCAAAAAGCGCTTAAATATTGCGAAGGGCAGGTGAAAGTCTTCGTTCGTAGCTCACATGGTAGAGCACCGGGCCCGGTTTCTGCGCATCTCCTGTTATAAAACACCGTGTCTGCCCCAAATCACATTGAATATATCAATGTATAATAAATTACAGTGCATCAGAGAGGGGTAGCCCGCAAAACCTAAAAGGGACTAGTGTACCGTACGTCATGATATTTCTGCGTACATAGATTTTTGTATAAATGCCACATACTAAAATGGCAAACATTACAGAGTTGGGCATCTTTACCGGCGATGGTTACAGCGTACCATTGTCAACTCTAACAATAGGAAGAAATCGTTAGTGGGAGAGGTGTTGAAGCTATCTCGTCGACCATCTCTTTACGTCGTTATCTCCCGTCTTGGGTCAGAGACGAAATGACGCTGGTCATTGTATTGAAAGTCGGATCGAGACTCGTCTTCAATACGAGTAGGTTTGCAGTTAGATCAAATATTCGATTATTTCAACGAGGGCGACGCGCGGGCTACGAATTACGTAACTAAGATAACAGCGTCTTGTACTTAATGTGATGTGTTAAAGTTTGTGACATATCAATCAAACTACCACAACTGAGTTTATGCATCTTCACTGAAGAAATGAACGGTAATTTATTCATTACATCAAAGCGTTAAAAATGAAATAAAACCTTTATGTCACTGGGACCTGAACAACTTTGATATGCGAGAATTTGTATACAAGTACTTTCAAGGAATTTTTAAATGCGTTATTGTTAGTAGTACACAGTATGGCAGTAACATAATTTTATGACAGTTTTTGCAAATTTATTTCATTAATATAGAATTAATATGCGGTCACTGAATATATTACGGAAATGAGACACGCAAAGATGAAGCACAATTCGATGCATTAGCCTAGAACATGACGTGTCGTCTGTCACCAGCGAAGATTCCAGTTGCCGACCGCGACGCGTATCATGATCTTGGCAGAACGGCTACTACAATTAACATAGGGACTCAATCCGCCTAATATGACCAAGAACTACACAGATGCAAGATTGCTATGGTTTAGCCGTATACAGTCCATTCCATAAGCTTTTATAAATATCGTTGATAGTGTCGTCGCACTATTAATTAGTTGGACGCGGCGGAGAACAAGATGACACTCGAAATATAGTTTGACAGTCTTTTTCACACTAAGCAACGCGGTTTCGATTTGTGGGGGAAAAATAATCAGGGAGAAAAACCAAAGAACCAAACATTTGAACCATGACATCTCCCCCGCAGAGAAACATGCTGGGGCAAATAATACGGTGGACGTCCCGCTTCAGGTCGAACCGTTTTTTTCATTATTCATGATTAGCGATTATTAGAGGTAAATTTAACACGCAACCGAAGAACTACCGGTAAACATAGTCGATCTCATAAAGCCAGACTTTAAAACCACAGTTGACAAAGACGAGAATGTTTAAGCCGAGCTGAACGGAAATACCACGCTTAGTTTCTTTATTGTGACATAACGACAACATGATGATGTAATAATCCCGTGGCGATAAGAAAAACGATTCGTTATCGTGAATAATTAAGGCATAAATTATATCTTAATTAGGCTACTAGAACAACCGTGTCTATTACGTGCCACTAATTCACCGCGCGTAGATAAACCCGATTTCCATAAAGATTAATCACGTGATATTATCGTTATTAATCACGTGATATACGGTTAATCCCGTAAGTAAAGACGCGTTACGCAAATTCCATAAAGCATAATACACTTTAGCATGGCGCGTAAATTGGATTACGCTTCTGTATGCTTGGTATAATTTTGGCCTCGGGGTCTGTTGGGGTTGAGTGGATCGAAGCGTGACGGCTCATTGTATAACGTCAATATGTCTGGCGCCTGCGCGTCTCTGCCACTCTATCGCATCGATACGGTTCGCTTGACGTATGAGCTATTTTACGTCGTACAGTTTGTCATAACGTTATTAATGGCCGAACATCAAATAAATTATTCCGCTTAGTGACGGGAGACAACCGCTCTACTAGTATAATACATTCGGGAGATTTAATGTATTATATACCGAATGATTGTTAATTAAATTGGTGTTGATGAACCGTACACAAATCACTACCGAGGTTATATAGTTACACGTTAATACACTGTATACTGCACAGAATCCGAGATGAGGTCTTGTAGGACCACCCTTTTTCCAATCACTCATGGAATCGCATCTCTTTCATGTGGCCTATCTTGTATTTTGAGACAGATATTTTTGTACGCTTTTACAATTGTTTGTACTTTATGTGTTTTTTTGTTTTGCGACACTTAGCGACATATTCTTATATCTTATCTGCGTCATGCTTAAATATATATATACTATTATCGGTATTATTATTATTTGGAAACGCAGCATTTATACCCGATCTGTATTCGTCGAATGCAATATAAGGTTTAGCACTATTCGCGACGCGTGATTAAAAAAGTAAAATAAAATGTAAAAAGTACAGCATGACTAGGCCATTGCTGAAAAATGTCCACGTTCGAAATTGGAAATTACATTAAGAACTGAGTAAGTTTTACTGAATTTACGATTTCGTATTGATCTGATCATTCAATATTTCATCTACGTCACTACAAATTCAGTTTAATTTGAGTCTGTGTGCATAGACGAGCACTACACGATCATTTCCGACCGTGTCCTATCGTACCAGACAGTGTCCAGAAATACGAAAATACGAACACCCACACACACAGAAGCTATCATTTTCTTCTCACGACGTCAGCCTTTCGAGATCTCTTTGTACTCGCTACGATATGATTGTTTAGAATATAGCCCGGATTCCTCAACCGCGAAGTTTCAGAAATCAGAAACAGATTACACTATCTTCAACCGTGTAAGATTACGTCCCTTGTCATGCGTTGAAACGTTTCGTTAGCGCGATAATGTAGTAAATATAATAGGCTGCGCGATATCCTGGTACTTAAAGGAGATATTCAACGGTAAATAATTATTTTCTCGCGACGTAATTTATAAAAAAACGTCATAGTTCCACTGCCCTTTTCACAACGATAACAACACAGGAGTCGGCATGAAATATTGAGAAACTAGGGGGACATTTGAAGCTCGCAAATTTCCCTTAAAACAAAAGTTATAAAATTATGTGAATTACACCCAGATCGGGCAATAGTATAATGTATATTCCCCCACACCCCACCACCGTATATTATCGGCGATGCATACAAGATATTCAGATTACATTTCGATAATTGTAAATTTATGAGGAAATTATGATAAATAGTGTAGCGAACGTGAAATTTGTCGCCTATATCCTTAGGCAATGCATCTGCTATATATTTGGTGGCAGGTATATTTGGGCTAAGGAACGTGTCACTCAGAGCTAGACAGCTGCCATTTTACGGTACGGTAATAATGACATAATTATTATTACAATAATAACCCGTCAAAATGGATGATTGTGAACGATATATTTAGCTATTTATGTTCATTTGATGTAATTATTCAATAATTTAGTTGCGTATCACGTATCACGTATCGTAATTTTTCCTACGGACAGGTAGCTTTTATAGTAGTCTGTGTGGTGGTGTCATCAGAAAATCCGTGTTCTGGAAAAATTTACATGGATCGAAAAAATACAGTGTATCGGACGATATAAAGATATCCCTGTTGGCTCTGCTGTCGGTAGGTCAGTGGAGCGTGGTGTATTTGTGGTTTTTGATTAGAATGACAGATGAGTTAAAATGTCGAAAGGGACAGTTGACTACGAGCGGCACACTTTCGTCAGTAATCCAGATGATCTGACTGGAAATCCCCGGTACGTGACCACGTGACCAGAATATCTACAAGCGGTACCGATATGCTACCGGTATAGGGTGTCACTAAATAATTCTTATGATATATACTAATCATAAAGACATTAGGTTCTACCAATTCCGCAATGTTAAAACCGGACTGGATCGACGCGTGAGGTTGTCAAACAATACAACGACCATAGGACCCACGGTAATAATTATTCTTGCCCGTTACAGAGCTGCATCCACTCGTCCACCCTCACTCCACTCCGGAAAGACGTTACCAACCGTCGCTTAGGGAGAGGGTGGGTAGGTGGGGGTGGGTAGGTGTGTGTGTGTGTGTGT